>JAEMOT010001821.1:0-47319 GCA_019297695.1 Apostasia ramifera | reverse complement strand
TCATTTATCTTATTAAAATAAATAATATTTTAATTATTTGTCATTATAAAAAAATAATATTTGTAATTATACATTCAAAATATTAAATAAAAAATATAAATATTTCATTTTGAGAATAAAGTAAGTAAAATATCTCAACTTTAAAACTTTAAAGATGATATATATAAATATTTTTTATTTTTTTAAACATTATTTATTATTATTGTTTTTTGATAGAATATTATTATTGCTATATGTAAAGAATAGCGAAGCTATTATCTATTTGATTTTTCTTGTCAGTGTTTCAACATTAAATATATTTTAAAAATAATTTTTTTAATAAAAAAAATAGATTGATCTAATCAATTTTTAAGCACATACATTATTGATCGTATAATTATAGGAGAAGTTATTGGATTCGGACGGCGCACCGTTCGGAACCCAATCAGAGGGTGCCACATGTGCCATACAGCTGGGTTTGGGCACACGTGGCGCCCTCTGATTGGGAGTCCGAACGGTGCGCGCGGCGCACCCAATAATTTTCCTAATTATAGAGTCTTGACTTTAAAATAAATACTTTTAATTTTAAATTGTGAGACGATTAAAAATATATATATATATATATATTAGACGGTTAAAATTATATGATTTCTATGCACTTACATTATTTTTTGAATTCAAGTGTACAACGTACGTAATATTATTATCACACATTATATTATTTAAATATTAGAAGTGTTTGTTTAGTTAAATTAAAATCAATAATTAATAATTTAACATGTCACATTATATATATATATATTCCAAATTATACATATGTTTGAAGATACAACAACAATAATAACAATAACAACAACCAAGCCTTAATCCTACTAGGTGGGGTTGGCTACATAAATTCTTTGTTTTCATTGCGCCCTATCAGTTACCAAATTCTTATTTAAGTCTAAGTAATTAAGATCACTCTTTATAGTTTCTTGTCATGTCTTCTTTGGTCTCCCTCTTCCTCTTCGTACATTGTCAAAATTCAATAACTCAATTTTTCTAACTGGAGCTTCAATCGGCCTACGATTTAGATATTCAAACCATCTAAGCCGACTTTCTCTAAGTTTATCCTCAATTGGTGCAACACCAACTTTCTTTTGGATATACTCATTTCTCATTTTATTCTTTCGTGTATATCCACACATTCACCTTAATATCCTCATTTCTGTAATATTTATTTTATTTATATATTTTCTCTTTGTAGGCCAGCATTCTACATCATATATCATCGCTGGTCTTACAACAGTTTTATAAAATTTACCATTGATTCTGGATGAGATTTTTTTATCGCACAACATACCAGAAGCTTTTCTCCATTTTAACCATCCTGCTTGAATCATGTTAATAACGTCATTATCTATTTCGCTATTATTTTGTATAACTGATCCAAGGTATCTAAAGCGCTCATTCTTCTTGACAATTTGATCATCAATTGTCACATCTCCAATATAAGTATTCCTTTCTTGACTAAATGTGTACTACATATATTCAGTTTTTGATCTACTGAGATGAAAACCTTTAGATTCTAGAGCATTCCTCCAAAGCTCTAGTTTCGCTTTAGCTCCATCTTTAGTTTTCTCAACAAGGACAATATCATCTGCGAAGAGCATACACCAAGGCACTTCATCTTGGATATGTCCAGTCATGACTTTCATAATTAAAGTAAAAAGATACGGACTTAAAGCCGAGCCTTGGTGTAATCCAACTGTAGTAGGAAAATCCTTAGTCAAACCTTCTTGTGTCCGAACACAGGTAACAACTCATTCATACATGTCTTTAATAACTTGAATATAAGCAGTGCAAATCTCTTTCTTTTCTAAAACTCTCCAAAGTACTTCTCTTGAGACTTTATCATAAGCTTTTTCTAAATCAATAAAAATCAAATGTAGGTTTTTCCTTTCTCTCCTTAAATTTCTCCATTAAACTTCTTAATAAATAAATGGATTCTATAGTAGATCTACCTGGCATAAAACCAAATTGATTTTCTGATACCTTAGTATTATGGCGTAACTTTTGTTCGATAACCCTCTCCCAAAGTTTTAAAGTATGACTCATTAATTTAATTCCTCTATAATTGACATAATTTTATAAATCGTCTTTATTTTTATAAATAGGTACTAATATACTCTTTCTCCATTCATTTTACATTCTTTTAGTTTTCAAAATCATATTAAACTATTTAGTGAGCCAAGAAACTCCTTCATCTCCTAAGCACTGCCAAACATCTATTGGGATGTTATCTGGTCCTACTGTTTTTTTATGCTTCATCTTCTTTAAAGTTTTCTAGACTTCAGCTTTATTAATACGTCGGATGTAAGAATAATTTTTACTTTCTTTTAGGGTGCTGAATTTTGTAAGATCAATTGAATTTTCACAATCTTCATTAAAAAGCTGTTGAAAGTAACTCATCCATCTATCTTTGATATCTTCTTCCATGAAAAATACTCTTTGATCTTCATCTTTAATACATTTTGCTTCAATTAAATCTTTAATTTTTCTATCTCTTGGCTTAGCAATCCTATATAATTGTCTTTCTCATTCTTTAGTATCTAGCTCCTTATATAAATCCTCAAGAGCCAATATATGTTTGAAGATAAAAAATTAATTTTATTTTTAAAAAATATTTTTATTTAAATTTAAATTTAATATTTTTAAAATTATTTTTTGAAAATAAACAAACCATAAATATTATGCCTGCCTTTTTCATATACCAACAATATATTTTCACCACGAACGTTGTGAAAGCCATGTTCAAATAATTATGAACATATAAGTTGATTTATATTAAATATATTTTTATAATAATCTACTGATATCAGGAAGTAAAAAATCAACTAAAAAATCTGTTTATTTGTAAAAAATAATTTTCATATTATTAAAATTGAAATTAGATGAATATATATATATATATATATATTTACTGAAAAATATAAATAATATGAAATAAAATTAATTAGGGTGCATTTATTCTGATGAAATGATTATTTCATCCCACTCTAATTATTTACAACCATAAAAAAAAATGTTCACATTTTATGGAATAATTATTTCTTTTTTATTTAAAAAATAATTATTTCTTGACTATTTCTTATAGACTAAAAAGATTATTTTAAAATTTTTATTGTTCATGCTCATATACAAATATATACATGTATAAATATATATATATATATATATATATAATTACATAAATTATATTTATTTAATTATTTATATGAAATAAAATATAATAATAATAATGAATAACATAAAATTTTATTAAATTATATTTTTATTATTTATTTTTTATTCTATACTCTATTTCATTTAAGAAAATAAAAAAATTATTATTTTATTTTTTAAAATAATAATTTTATTTTCATAGAATAACAATTTTATTGTATTTGATTGAAATAAATATATCGTTAATGCTTTGATTTCTCATATGTAATCCTTACACTAGGGCTTTATTTTTTCCTTTTTGGCCTTTTAGAGAAATTTTCACATAAAAGTCATGTCACATTATTATTATTATTATGATTGAAATAAAATCATGCTTTATTATTAAGTTCCTTATCTTTTTCGCCGCTTATTGAGACCCGATGTTATTGACATTTGTGATCAAATCACTATATGACATATCGAGTGATAGTATTTTATATCAACAGTAAGCTATATATTAATTAGTATACATAAATTGCATTTAGTGTAAGATATATTAATCCAACAGAATGTAGAATTAATTATCATTGATTTTTTCTTCTAACTTAATTTGGCAGATAAATAGTAGTCTTTTTCAAATTTGGTTATCAAAAAACCTTTTTTCTAAAAACCACGATCAATAAACTTTATATTAATTAGAGAACAGGGAATGATTATCGGGTGATATTCTAAGACAAAGTGTGGCTCTTAGCAGGCTTCTAGATCGAATAATGAGTAGTGAGAGGGGAACAAGAATGAATCACCTCGCATTAAAAAAGGAGGGAGATCCTGGATTATATAAATGGATAATGTGATCTAAAATAATAGAGACGTCTTTTGGGGTAAAATCGTGAGGCTAATGATGGAAATTTTTATAGTTAAGCGTGCTTGAGTCAGAGTAGCATTGGGATGGATGACCTCTTGGGAAGCACTCAAGCCATGCAGTTTTTCTAAAATCAAAGCGGATAATACCTTTATATTGGGATCACAGGATGTATAACAACTCTCTCAAATGACACGATGAAATTGAAATTTCTACTTTTGGTTTTCATCATTTTCTTTTTTTGGAAAACTGTGTAACTAACAATCCATAGTTTTAATACAGATATCCTAATTTGCACTTTTAGTAAATGAGAGGTGATTTGACTAGATTGACGTTAACTCTGCTGTAACATTCTATCATCCAAATGCAAAGATGTTGTCCGCTTTAATTTTTGAGGACTGTGTAACTTTAGTACTTCCCACAAGGGTAACGCATCTCAATACTACTCAAGCTTAAGCACGAACTACAGAGTTTTTCATTATTAGTTTCACGATTTTTTTTCCAAAAAATACAAATATTTGAGATTATGTTATCTACTTCTACGGCTCTCTCCTCCTTTTTTTATGTAAAAAGATTCATTCATGTAGTACTATTTTCACGACTATTTGTCAGTTTAAAAATCTATTATGAGCTGCACTTTACTCCAGTGATTCAGTTCTCTTGAGATATCACTCGAAAATCACTCCCCCCACTCTACGGGAGTGGGCATCACATTTGATCTCTAATGTGATAGCTCGCTCTTACCATGCTTGTTTATCATTTACTTGACGACTTTCTCTCCTCTTATCGAGCAGCATACGAGCCTTCTTAATACCGAGTTTTCTCGTTGTACTTTAAAGCTCACATCTGCTGATAATATTCTTCTCCAATTTCTTATCATCTTTAAAGCTCCACTTGCCATTTCTTCAATTTTAGATCTAATATTGCTTAAAAATAGATGGTGGATTAAGTGAAATTGTGATTTTGATTATTCAATAAAAAACCTTAAAGAGAAATAAAAAATGATTGCTAGCAAACTTAGTTTCTAGTAACTGATAAATTATAATTAGAGAGCATTTGGTTCAATATTATTTTTATATTATTTTATGTTATTTAGAGAAGATAATTATTTAGTTTAATGACATCTACAAATAATTTTTTATTATATTATAAAATTATTAATCAAAAGATGACATTTAAATATCATGATATCTAGATTATATAACATAATACCAAGATAACAGTGAACCAAACACTCTCTTAGGTACGTAACTTTAGCCGTTAGTCATGAATTACTGATTTTACCTAAATTAGCAGTTAATTACTAACTAATGTGGTAATTAAAAACTACGGTTAATTGATGAGGAACTCGTACTCTTCTATTAGAAATTTTATTAAGTTTAGTCGGCTGAAAAAATTGTTAATATTAATATAATTATTGAAGTACCTTGATAATGATATAAGATTTTTATTAAATATATGCATCAAGTTTTTAAAACACACTCCAAACTATCAAAATTTGATAATTTTGTATCGATTTCTTTTAAAATCAATTTGAAAAAACTACACTACGTTCCAAGTTTTGATTTCAGCCAAAACTCGGTAGCTGTCCGAAACTATTGAAACTGGCCAAAACTCGGTCAAAATTATCGGAACTAATTTTTCTCCAAAAAATAATATTTACTAATTAATTTATAATTATTACCTAGGTTCTGTTTGTCAACTGGCTAAAAAAAGTAGCTTATTTTAGCCATAGCTAAAATCTTAAATTTTTTTTAAAAAAATCTTTAAAAATTATTTTATATCTCATCCTACATAAATTTCAACATTAAACAATCACTTTATTTCACATCTAACATAATTTTTAATATAACTAAATCACTTTATTTCACATCATACATATTTTTCTAAAAATTTTCACAAATTTTTTTCAAATCTTTTTTTCCTCCAGCCAAACAGAACTGAGATTTCTTTAACTAAATATAAACAACCCTTGTCATTTAGCATTAGTTATGCCATTTAAGCATCACTCTGCATCGACATAATATATTTTAAAATCTATTTGTGCACGTTAATATGAGGGTACTGATCGAGAAAAATGATATCACATAGTTCAATCACTATCAAAAAGAAAATATTCTGTATATCACTCAAATATCTTATAAAATTATATATATTACATGATATTTTTGAAAAATTTTAAAATTAAATTACTAATATATTTTCATAAATTTTATTTTATTATTCATGATTTATAAATTTATAATAAAAATTTTTATTTTATTAAATTGACTTTAAAATTAATTTTATGCAGAAGTAACCTGCAAAATAAATGATACTTAGAATATAATATTAAGTTGAGTATGATGCAGTTCTATTTAAAAATAATATAAAATTTATAATGTAAATTATTTTTATGATAAGATATATAATTTTTTATAATTAATGTGTACTTAATATAAATGGTAAAATAAATTGTGACTATTTTTTAATTTATAACACTTGGGCCCCGTTTGTCTAGGAGTTTAAAATTAACCTGGTTTAATTTTAATCAGGCATATCACATCACACATAAAATTTAATATTAAAAATTAAATTTATTTCACATCCTACACATATTACTAAGATAATAACTAACTTATATCACATCCCTCACATATTCCAACATAATAATTAACTTTATATCACATTCCTCACATATTCCAACATAATAATTAATTTTATTTCACATCATTCATAATTTTTAATAAAAAAATATTTTCATCTAAATTTAATTTTAATTTTCTTAAATTTAATCTTACAAACAAACACATCCTTGATGAGCAATTAAAGTTAGCACATAGAATAAAAAAAATAAATTTAAAGCTAGCACAGCATCCTCTAATCCAGAGGCAGAGCGTTGGGTATCGCGACACGTGTCGATTCTCTTGTTGCCATTGCTCGACACGTGTCACCGGAAAGCGCCGAATGGTGGAGCTTTCCGCCTCGCTGGCTTTTCCTTGGCCGGCACTGCGGTGCCGGACGCGCCGCTGGCCGCGCGCGTGACCGGGGCTCGGCCATCAATGACTCGTCGCGACGCGACGCGACGCGATGAGATGGGCTAAGCGGTACGACGCCCGCTAAAGCCTGCCACCTGTCCTCCTACGCCTCCGGCGCCGCTCGAAACAAGCTGCACTCCTGTCCGTCCGTTCCTCTCCCTCCCGTCTATCGTCGCCGTCCGTTTTGCCTGTGCGATTACGATCACGTCATCCGGCCTACACTGTTCTTTACCCATAAGGAAAGATACGATATTTCTCGTCGCGACGTCGCCATTATTCTCTCCCTCTCCCTCTCCCTCTCTCCCTCTCTCTCTCTAGATCTCACTCTCTCTCTCTCATTTCAGCTCTCTCTCTCTCTCTCACCATTTCAGCTCTCTCTCTGCTCTCCTCGCCTTAGAGAGAGATGACGGTGTGGGAAGAGAGAGCGAAGTACATTCGCGCTGTTTCAGTACTTCTCGTTGTAAGCGCTCCCAGAGTGCTCTCTCTCTCTCTCTACAACTTTTTATAAAGTGCAAATAAAAAATTTTTTGTACACAAAAAATTAAAATTTAAATAAAATAAAATTATTATTATTTTATTTTTAATTTTATTTTTAATATATAAATTTCAATATAAAAAATTATTTTATACTATATTTTATATAATTTTTTAATATATCAATTAACTTTATTTTATATTCTATAAAACATAAAAAACTCATAATTAAAGTGAATTCCATTCAAACAGAAACTCATTATTATAAAAAATAATTAAAGCTCAATAATAATTTTTATTTAAATTTTTGTTATTATTGATTGATAATTTTATATTATTTAAAGTAAAATATTTTTTGTCAAGTTTGTTAGGTTATATAGAAATAATTTATAATTTTTTCAAGTAAGATGTTTTTGGAGGACATTTTAAATGCAAATAACAAATAAATTCATGAATTTAAAAAAATAGGAACTGAGTGTCTGAAATTCTTTAAATATTTCAATTTAGCCTTTAAAGAGGTCTCTTTTAATTGAAATATATTTTAGCAATATTTTCAATTTTTTGTATAAAAAATTAAATAAAACTATTTTTTATTTTAAAAATATATTAAAAGACAAATAAATTTAATTATTAATATTTATTATAATGTGAAATAATTATAAAATATTAATGAAAATATTTTTAAAATAATTTAATTTTTTTATAATTTAACTATATTTTAATTCTTTAGAAAATAAAATATATTTATAATATTAAAAATTACGATTTATGTGAAATAAAATTTATTAATATTTTGAGAATTATATGGTGTGTGGTATAAAGAAATTTTTTATTAAAATTTGTGTAAATTGAGTTAAAATTTAAATTTTTAATTGTATGAAAATTTTTCTAGTGCTAGGAGATTCCAAAAAATAAAAGAAATTTGAAGTAATGTTTTACAAACCAAATTGGTAATAAATTAAATAGAAACAATATTTAGCTTATAGTTGAACCATTTGAATCAATCTAACCAACTAATATAATTACTAATATTCATAAGACAAAATGACAAAATTATATTTATTTAGTATAAAATTATAATTTATGTACATAATATAAAATATAGATAATATAAACACAATTAAATATATAATATTTAGTATGATTATTAAAAATTAATTAATATATATCTAACATAACTAATAAAGATAAATGAATATATATATATATATATAATATAATATTATCAATAAAAATTAAACACTACATGTAATATATATTTAATATAAAATTAATTAATATATATCTAAATTAAAGAGTAATTGAATGCAAAAATATGTACTTATGTAATTAATTTAAAAATATACGAATAATTTTATTTAAATCCTTTTACATAAAAACATTATTCAAATTTTACACATCTGTTTAAATGTCGTTGGTTGTCTAATTTTTAAATATTCAAGTTTACCATTCAAGTCTACTAAATAATTATAGTTGAATAAATATATAAACTGTAATTATTCTTCTTTTTAGGTTTTTTTAGTTACATGTTAAATTTTTTTATTTTATAATTTAACCCACAAATCTTCTAAAAATAATAATTTTTCATAAACATATTTAAAAAACTATATTTATACATTTAATTTGTATTAATAAATATCTAAATAATTATAATTAATAACAAAATTTTAAAATTTTTTATAAATGATTAAATATATTATTTTTAAAAAGTTAATGTAAATTGTGAAATAAAATAATAAAAATTTTGATATTATATTATTGAAAAAAAGTTTAGGTGTGCATATGTAAATTTTTTTAAAATAAAACAATAATCAAACGTAACTTAAAAACTATATTTTAAATACTAAAACCTATATGTTAAATGTAAAAATTAATATAAAGCTTAAAATCTAAATATTAAACCAAAAATTCTTCGATTGAAGGCCTATATTGTTTAGTTAGAGTTTTTGTTATTTGATGAAATGAACAAGTTATAGATAAATAAAAGATCATTAAAAATTAACATCTCTTCATTGGTGAACTAATTTAAAATGATCAGTAGATCTTAAAAATTTGTTTGATAAATATAAAAATAGGAATAAATATAATACTTTGAATGGATTTAAAAATATTAGTATGAAATTATCTTCAAAATATAAACTTATATAAAAGATATAGTAACTTCACATATTTTGCTTATTTAATTGCTTATAACTAATTAGAGATTAAGTTATATTTCTAATTTATTTATTTAACTTATTTCATAGTTTTTTTCACAAAATATTCAACAAATCTTGTTTAATTCAATTGTTATAGGCCCAATATGCCTACTATATATTATCGCATGCATGATTGAAGATAGTTATATATATAATTTTAATTTCATCTTTTATGTAAATTTTTTTTCTTAATGGGTGCGAGTGAAAACTTAGGTGAAGGCAAAATGAAAATGATGAATTACTTGAGAGATTAAATGAAAAGAATTTTAAAAAAAAGTACCAGAATTGAATGTTTCTTTTTTGCTGGGAACCAATCTGTCATTTACCGTCATAAATAATTAGTTTTTTAAATAAAGCGAAGTGGCAAAATTGCCACTGTTAAAAGAGCCGAGCACATTAAAAGGGCATGTTTATTTATAATGATTAGTTTTATTAAAATTAAAATTTAATGATGATATATTTTATTTTGTTTTAAATAATATAAAATAAAATAAATTATTATATAAAAATATGATGTAAATTAATTATAATTTTAGTAAATGCTTAAAATATAAAATTAAATTAATTTTTATTTGAAATTATTTATATTAACTGAAATATGAGTAATCATTAAATTTTATGACTGATGTGATATTTTTTTATTTGGAGGTTTTAAAATTTCGCATATCTACGTAAGGGGCATTTTGGTAATCTGACACTTCGGAGGCCTTCAGCCCCTTCCTCCTCGTCGTACCCCCCTCGAGAAAGGCTCCTGGATTGCACCCTTGTCGTCTTCCCAGCGAGATCTCCGCGTTTACCGTGCACCGCGCACTGTTCCGGCTAACCGGTGACTGCGGATGGCGACCAATGGGGAGCCCGGTCCCACCACCGCCGGCCGAATGCCGGAAAGAAGCGGCCGTCGGGGGCGGAGGGACATTGGCCATCGATAGCATTCTGATGCACCAGTCAACAGTTCCATCAGTTGACTGACACCAGCTCCTTGACTCAACATCCTGGTCAAACCTCTCTACCTCCCCTCTCTCTCTCTCTCTCTCTCTCTCTCTCTCTCTCTCTCTCCCTCCCTCCCTCCTCTTGCTGTTGTGTTATCTGAGGAAGGAGGAAGACAAAAAGATGGTCAATAATCAGACTACTTTGATGCCAGAGAGGAAATCTAGCATGCATTACTATAGAGAATGTCCTTAGTAAATGCTATTTACTCTTAACATCCATTGTCGTAAAAATTGGATTCGATTAAAAATAAATTGTCCTCTATTCAGTTCACGATTAGATCAATCAGATCAAATTACTTTTCTTCCGAATTGGGAAAGAGCAGTCCATCACTCTGCGTCTTTGCATTAGGAATCTTCGTCTCTCTCTTTATCTTCGGCTTCAGACTCAGATCATCAGCGTGATTGAGACCTAGACGACTTACCTTACTCTTCCAGATGACCTAAAATTTCATAAATACAAAATTATCCATAACATTAACAAAAAAATCTTTACTCCATTAGGTCAGGTCAGTAATATAAATTCTTTATTTTCGTTGTGCTCTAATAAATAAAAGTCATCACTTATCCTCAAATATGTGAAGTCTTTTCTGATAATTTCTTATCATGACTTATAAAATTATTCATAAAAATAAAAAAATTAAAATAATAAATATATTTATTTTACTAATTAGTATTATCACAAAGTAACAAATATTATAAAAATAATTTAATTACTACAGTTTGACCCAATATGATTATTTTGATATTAAACTGGACAGTCTGAACTAGATGAACTATCAGTCAACTTTAATTATATTATAATTATTAAACTTTAATAAGACATATTTTAAAATATTATATCGTTGTTTAAATGAATTTACACTGTTTATATTCAAGTCATTAAAAATATGTATAAATGAGCTGTTATCTGTCTCCAAACACAAGAATATTTGACTAAAAATTTTTCTATTACATTTAAATTACATCAAGGCTTAGTTTTAAATTCGTATCTTTTTACTTTAGTTATGAAAGTTTTGATTAGATATATCGAAAATAAGGTATCATAGTGTATGCTCTTCACAGATGATATTATCTTTTTTGATAAAACTAAAGAAAAAATAAAAATAAAATTTGAGTTTTGAAAGAATACTTTAGAATTTAAAATTTTTTGTCTCAGTAGATCAAAAAGTGAATATATAAAATACATTTTTAATAAAAAAAAAGTGTTTACATTAGTAATGTGGCAATTGATAATAAAAAAAGAGTACTTTTAAATACCTTAGATCAATCATACAAAATAATGGTGAAATAGATAATGACGTTACCACCAGGATCCAAACAAGATAAGTAAAAATGAAAAAAAATACTTCAGGTGTATTCTGCAGTAGAAAAATTTCATTCTAACTTAACGATAAATTTTATAAAACTGTCATAAGACCAGCGATGATATATGGTATTGAATGCTAGCCTATAAAGAGTAAACATATAAATAAAATAAGTATTACAGAAATGAGGATGCTGGAGTGAATTTGTAAGTAAATATAATAGGATAAAATAAGAAATAAGTATATCTACAAGAAAATTAAAGTTGCACCAATTGAGTATAAATTTAGAAAAAGTCAGCTTAAGTAGCTTGGATATGTAAATCGTAAGCCAATTAAATCTCTAGTTATAAAAATCGAGCTATTGAAGTTTTTCTATATTCAAAGAGGAAAATAGAGACCAAAGAAGATATATATAATAAGAAACTATAAGAAGTGATTTTACTCACTTAAACCTAAATAAAAGTTTGTTAATTGATAGAACACAATAAAAACAAATAATTCATATAGCGGACTCTTCCTAGTGGGATTAAGGCTTGATTTTATTATTGTTATATACTATTTTGTGAAGAGTGTGGTGCATAAATTTTTTGACATATATCTAATTAATTTTAATTTATTAAGATAGTAGCTTTAAAATAAACCTTTGGTTCAATTGTTCAAACTTTTGTTTTCTTATCTTTATGACTGTAGCTGTAAAAGCTAGCATAGAAATATAGCCACCATTTTTTAGGGTAGCCCACAACTTAAACTAATTTTCTAAAAAATTCAATCTCTACATTCCTAAAGCATGCATGTAAAGAGATCATAATAGATTACTTAATTTGGAAGATTTTACTTCCTCTGATCACTATCATTCTATAAAGTTAATCAAATAATTAGTTGATCAACATATATATATTTTTGATTATTTTGGATCATATATTACTAGACGTAGAGCTGAGATGTAAAGTATAATGCATGTCAATGTATATTTTGATAAAAATATTAACTTTATTTCACATCCTAGATTAAAATACTCGATTTAAATATTTTGGTCTAGAATGTAAAATAAAGTTGATATTTTTATTGAAAATTATTGAGTATATGAAATAAAATAATATTTTTATATTAGAATTTGTGTAGAACGATTAAAATTTTCTATTTATTATTATTGTTATTATTTTTTAAACTAGTACCATTTTGGTCCTAATTTTGATCCTCACGCCAAACAGCGCTGCTGCGAAAAGAGTGAGGTGCACATTGAGTTTTTAGTGTAGCTTGAAATAATAAAAATAAATTATCAGTTTTGTTATCTTCTAATATAATACTATTATTTTAAAAAATAATATTTTTTACTAAATATAATAATCTAAATAATATTAATATTTAATAATACTGATATTTAAATAACATTGAATCAAATTACGTGCATAATTAAAACTAAAAGCTAGCACCTTGTCATGAGGGGCCTAACTGACTTGGGCCTAGCTAGCACCTTGTCATTCGACTTCGTGATTGTTAGGGCCGACTCACTCAAGTAAGAAACTCGACTAGGTGTGTTAGGGTATGAGTCAACTGATAGGCACCATTAGATTAACAAATTTTTGACCATTTATTTTTACTACTATGAATTTGAATCCTAAATTTCTCACTTTATTTCTTATTATTTTCGATCCAAAATTTTAAACTTGTGCCAGTAGAATTAATTTTTTTATAACATGACATTTGCCTTATCATCTGATGGGATTCAAATATGTGCTTAAAAAAATATTATTATATATCAAAATTTTTCAATCATTTATATGGAAAACATCTCTAATGGCTAGAAAAACTCTATAGAATCGTTTTTAAGCAATCAACTGATCGATCAAGTAAATAGCCATTGGAAACCTAATGGCCACGTTTCAGATTGTTTTAATCGATTAACTGACTGATCAAAAATCATTTTAATTAATCACTTAATTGATCAAATGATCAATATTTAGCCAAGTTGCAATCTGCTTTTAATTGATCAACTGAAAAATCAAAAAGGTAACTTTCTAAAACGGTTATTTCAATTGAATTACCATAGTCTAATCGATCTTGCTAGCTAGGTTTCTCAATCGACTACTTGATTGATCATAAGATTAATCATGATGTTATTCTTTAATTCTCACATAACTTAGTCCAATATATTTTAATCAATTTAAACTCGATCCAACTAATATCTAATAATAAAAGACAATATTCTTATAGTAATTTTACTAAAATAAAAATAATAAATAATGAACTTAATCTTCAAGATTTATTTATCAATCTTGATCACTCTAATATTTCACTTTGAGTTTGATTATACTCTCAAATTTTTTTTATTTTAATCATTATGTAGAGCATCAATTAGCAATACAACTTCAAGCTTACACACATTAAATTCAAAATATTTTTAGTACCAGCTAACTTAAATATTATAATAAATATCAAAATACATGATTATATAATAATCACAATAGAATAACGACATAACATGTGCTGAGTAATCCACTGCACTGTTAACATTGCAAGGCACAAATAATAATTTATAAAAAAGAAATGAGAGAAGTAGCATAATAATTTCCTTCAACATCCTATAACATTGATTATAGTCGCCTGTCACGATCTCAACTTATGGTCCTGTTTGGCGCGATAATCAAAATAGGATCAAAACAGAACCAAAATGGTACTAATTTAAAAAATAATAATAATAATAATAAATATTTTTTTTTAAATCATTCTATACAAATTCAAATATAAAAAATATTATTTTACTTTACATACTCAACAATTTAAAATAAAAATATCAATTTTATTTTGATCTAAGATGTGAAATAAAGTTTATATTTTTATTAAAAATTATTGAGTATGGGAAATAAAATATTATTTTTTATATTAAAATTTGCGTAGAATAATTAAAATAATTTATTTATTATTATTATTTTTTAAACTAGTACTATTGTAGTCCTGTTTTGGTCCTAGCGCCTGCTGTGATGTGCACTGCTACTGAATATATGAGGTGTAAAACTTTTATGGAGTCACCTTCAAGCTAAATACTTTCTTTTTGTCTTATTAGAGACAGCCACAGCTTATAATCTAACTAACTATGAGTCTGTTTATTTGTAAAGTTAATTTTAATAAGATTAAAATTAAATTTAAATAAAAATTTTTTTTATTAAAAGTTGTGAATGATATGAAATAAAGTTAGTTATTATGTTGGGATATATAAAAGATATGATATAAAGTTAGTTATTATGTTGGGATATATGAGAGATGTGATAAGTTAGTTATTATATTTAGTAATTTATGTAGGATGTGAAATAAAATTAATTTTTAATATTAAATTTTATGTGTAATGTGATATGACTGGTTAAAATTAAACCAAGTTAATTTGCGATAGCCAAACAAAAAGAGCCTATATATCCACTTCTCTAATGACAAGTTTAACACTAAGGGCCCGTTTGTTTTCAAGTTAAAAATTAACCTGGTTTAATTTTAATTTAGCATATCAAATTATACATACAATTTAATAATAAAAATTAATTTTATTTTACATATATCCTACTGATATTATATCTCTCACATATTCCAATATAATAATTAATTTTATATTATATTTCTCACTTATCTTGACATAATAATTAATTTTATTTCACATTACTCACAACTTTCAATAAAAAAATCTCTATCCAAGTTTAATTTTAGTCTCATTAAATTTAACCTTACAAACAAACAGACCCAAAAACTTATTTATGATTTTGTGTGTGCGAGTGTCTATAAACGTAATACATATGCACATGCATGTACGAGATTACAGTTAAATTGAAATCACTATAATTCAAACTTATTGCTAGCCGAAAGTTTTAGAAAAGTTATTAGATACATTTTTGAATCATTTGAGGGCCAATCATAGCAAGTCACTTGTGTGCAGACCCACCTGAATTACAGATGTGATGTGTTGTGATTGGTCCTGAACGATCTAGATATCGAATTCAAAAAATTTTTGTTAATTTTATTGGAAATACTACATGAAAAAGAGTTTTATTGAAAAAATGAAAATATTTATGTTATTATGAGTCAGCTTCTATTTTTGATATTAGCTTGACACAAGTAAAGATGATCAGTCGAGTTATAAATTATACATTCAAAGCGGGGGTTGCATACTTAAATTTTTTGGTAAATTGTAATTGACGGAAGGGTATTGTAAATTGGACTCAACCTTTTAGAAACCTCAAGTTGGGTCTTTAAAGTTGTAGAAGTATAACATTTTGATCACTTTTTTAATATCTTATCTTTTTAGCTAGCTTTTTATAATAAAAAATATAAAATTTATTATTTTTAATTAGTTTGAATTATCTACGTATTTTAAAAAAACTATTGAACTTGTCTGTCACATTTTTTTTTTAATTATAAAAGTAGAAAATTTAATTTCTCATATTTTTTTTACTTTTTTGCACTAAAATTTTAAAATTTAAAATATAAATATTAATATTTAAAAATTATATTTTAAAAAATAAAAATTAATTAATAAAAATAATCTTACAAATGTCATATATACAACTAACAATTATGTTTTGATTAGGTCGAAAGCTACATTATTTTTGCAACTTGAAAAGATTTTTAAAAAATTAAGATCAAATTATAACATTTTTAGGACCATAGGAGCTGAGATATAATTTACTCAAATTTAAATCACCACAGCAAAGCACACTAGCTTTTTTCACTCGTTTGGTTCGAAGCGAATTTTTTTTCTAACAAAAATTTCAACTATAAAAATCAACTTTCTTTCATATCTAATACAAATATAAATATTAGAATTAAAAATATTTCACATTTTACACACTTTCTAATAGTAAAATAAATTTTTCTCTAATTAATTTTAAAAAATAAAATAATTTTTTATTCATGTCTAAAAAAAATCTCAAAACAAACTAGACTTTTTACCATGCAAAATATTAATCTATTTTTTTATTATAAAAATAATATTAAATTAATTTTTATTATATTTTACATAATTTTTAATATAATTTTTTATTTTAAATTTTATATTATTTTTAATACATCAATTAATTTTATTTCATATTCTACATAATATAGCTAATTAATTTTATTTTTTATTATATATAAATATTGCAGCATAAAATCTTAATTTTTATGAAAAAAAGTTAAAGTACTTATCACTCACCCAAAAAGATCCTAAATTTCATTCCGCCCAATCAAGTGATGCCAATATTTATAAAGGAGAGTTTAATTGAATGCTATTTTGAAGTCATGTTTTTGTTATCTAGAAAAAGTATTTATTTAATTTAATAATATTTATAATTTTTTTTTTATTTTTATAATTATTAATAAAAAAATATTATTTAAATATTATGATATATAGATTATATATATATAATATTAAAATAATAATAAAATTTCAAATATCTTTACTTTTTTATGTTTGGCGCGAGGACCAAAACAGAACCAAAATGGTACTAATTTAAAAAATAACAATAATAATAACAAATAAATTTTTTAAATTATTCTATACAAATTCAAATATAAAAAATATTATTTTACTTTACATACTTAATAATTTAAAATAAAAATATCAACTTTATTTCACATTCTAGATCAAAATATTAAATCGAGTATTTTGATCTAAGATGTGAAATAAAGTTTATATTTTTATTAAAATTATTGAGTATGTGAAATAAAATATTATTTTTTATATTAAAATTTATGTAAAAATAATTAAAATAATTTATTTATTATTATTATTATTTTTTAAATTAGTACTATTGTGATTCTGTTTTGGTCCTCGCGCCAAACAGGACTAAAGTATTAGTTTGAGTCAGTTGTACTTATGAAATTAAAGCTATTATTTGACTAAAGATTAATGTCAATAGTTTAGAATTATTTATATAAACAGGATGTACATGACATAATATTTAGTGTGAAGTCTCTATCACACAATATCATGTTGTATAGAAGCATGAAAAACTACTGTCCAATATATATTTTGAAAGTTATATTTATTTATCTAATTTAATCTGGTATATCATATCACCCATAAAATTTAATATTAAAATTTAATATATTTCACATTATATGCATAATTTAAAATAAAAAATTAATTTTTTATCATATCTTATGTACATATTAAAATAATAACTTATATTACATTTCTCACACATTGTAATAAAATAATTAACTTTTTTTCATATTATTTATAATTTTTAGTAAAAATATTTTTATTTATGTTTAATTTTAATTGTATTAAAAAATAAATTCTGTAAATAAATTGTAATTGAAGTTATTGTTTAAAGCTGGCTATTTGTTAAAAATTATCGTGTTATATTGTAATTAATATTTTTTAAATAATTAAATATCAAAGTAAAAAAATATTATTAGATTTGTATGTTGCAGAGTAAAATTATTTTAATTTTTAAAATTTTATAACATCTGAAATAAAATTAATTTTATTTTAAATTTTAGAAATTTATCTAATTTATATATATATATATATATATAATTTGTCTAGCTATTTTTAAAAACTTTTAGCGATAAAATTGCTAAAAATGTTAAAACAATTAATTTTTATTTTAATATTATATAATGTGAAATAAAGTTATTAAATTATTTTAAAAGTTATTTTTATATTTTTAATGAGTAAAATGTGAACAATATTATTAATTAAAAATGATTAAATTATTTTTAAATTTGAATCAGAGCAAAACAATCTCGAAATAAATTAAAAAGTAATTTACATTAATCTCAAGTTATTTATAATAAAAATAACTTTTTAAAAAATATTTTTATAACATTGCATTTTGACTTTTAAAAATTAAAACTTTTTATAATAATTTTATTTCATAATTTTGTTATATTAAAATTTCATTTCTTCTTAAAAATTTTATAAAATATAATTTAAGTTATGAGTCACATGACTTATATTCGTTAATGTTTAGTTAAAAAAATTTGGTCTTAGAAGTGTCATCGAATAATAGTTTTTAATTATAAATATTGAAATAATGTTTATATTATTAGAAATAATGAGCTTTAGAAATTTATCTTTTCTATAATAATAACGATAATAATAATAATAATAATAATAATAATAATAATAATAATAATAATAATAATAATAATCCTCATCATCAACATCATCATCATCATCATCATCATTATCATCATCATCATCCAGAAAAAACTCAAAAAGGGTTAGTGGGCACTGTCGTAATTTCCTCCCTGGTCCGCATAAAAAGGCAGCAAAACCGACACAGAGGCCACGGGCCAGGGCGACTGTACGAAGGGGAGAGAGAGCCAATGGACCCCGGAGACGCCTTCTCGGCCAACTTCCTCCGGTGGGACCCCCGCGCCACCGCCGCCCCGCCGTGCTCGGAGGTCGTCACGATGGCCCTGGTGTCGTCGCAGCCGCAACACCATCCCCAGCAACCTCACGAACCCTCGCCGTCGCCGGCGACTGCGGCGGAGATCGCCAGAGCTGCGGCGAGGGACCTGGAGGACGTGTTTGACGGCTACGGCGTGAGGTACGCGACGGTGGCGCGGATCGGACAGCTGGGTTTCACGGCGAGCACGCTGGTGGGGATGAGGGAGGAGGAGGTTGACGATATGATGACGACGCTCACCCATCTCTTCCGGTGGGACCTCCTCGTCGGCGAACGGTACGGGATCAAGGCTGCTGTCCGGGCGGAGCGCCGCCGCCTGGAAGCTCTCGTCTTCCCTCCCACCGGATGCCCCAGCCAGCACCATCAAGGTCATCTTCTCTCCTCCGCCGCTGGCGCCACCGGCCTCCACTACCCCTTGAGCGCCGACGACCCTCGCCGCCGCCTGATGCTCCTCTCCCCCGACCATCCCAACGCCCTCGACGCCCTCTCCCAAGAAGGTCGGCAATCAGCATTTCTCTAGAACGAGAAAAATAGTTCATTTTTTGAATTGTATGTTAAAACTTTTAAAATTGAACAATTTATCGTCCTGCTTGTTTAATTGGGGAAACAGGGCTATCGGAGGAGCCTGTTCAGCTGGACAGGGAGGCGGCCGGCAGCGGCGGCGAGGCTGTGGGCATGAGGGACGGGAAGGGGAAGAGCTCGCTGAGGAAGAAGAAGGACATCGCGGCTGCGAGGAAGAGCAGGAAGAAGAAGAAGAAAGGGGCGGATCAAGAGGATGACGTCGAGGAGGAGGAGAGGTGGAGATTTGCCGGAGATGATGAAGACGACGATGACGCGGAGGGGTCGGAGTCTTCGGAGCGCGGCGTCTCCGGAGAGCGTCAGAGGGAACATCCGTTCATCGTGACGGAGCCCGGCGAGGTGGCACGGGCGAAGAAGAACGGCCTGGACTACCTCTTCCATCTCTACGAGCAGTGCCATGAGTTCCTCCTCCAGGTGCAGGCTCTCGCCAAGGAGCGTGGCGACAAGTGCCCCACCAAGGTAACCGTCAAATTCACCCACCATTTCACCCACCTCGTTTGGGCACGTGGAAGGCTTTCATTGGGTAGTTAACAGATATTTTAAACACAAAATATGACCCCTTTGATGGCAATTATAAAGAATAAAAAAAAATGCCAATTATAAAATCTATCTAGAAATTTTAGTTTACTATGATCCTGTCAACGAACTAAAAATTATGACTAAAATTACTCACAATTAAAATTTTAAATTTATTTTAAAAAAATTTAAAAAATTATTTTATATCTCATCTCACATAAATTTCAACATTAAACAATCACTTTATTTCACATCCAACACAATTCTCAATAAATCAATTAATTTTATTTCACATCATATACAATTTTTAATATAACCAACTTACTTTATTTCACATCATACACATTTTTCAAAAATAACTAAAAATTTCAACCAAATCTTTTTTTTTTTTATTACCAAACATAGCTTATAAGATTGACCTAACCACATTTTCAGCCAATTTTTTTTTTTTGTTTTATACATATAAAAAAAAAAACTCCGCAAGCCTTTAGCTAATCTAAACCTTTTCTCATCTCAATATTATTTAGGGGGCGTTTGATTCGTTGTTATCTTAGTGTTATATTATATAATCTAAATATCATATTTTGATTAATAATTTTATGATCTTATAGAAGATTATTTATAGATATCATTAAACCAAACAATTGATTTCTCTAGATAACATAATATAATGTCAAGATAACATTGAACCAAACGCTCCCTTAGACTCAAATCAATTAGTTTACGGTGATATCATTGTTATGATTTTTGATGCTATTAATTCTCCTAAAAATTTAAAATTAATAGAAAAAAGCGTAATCAATTAACTTTTTTTATTGTGCACCAAACGCTCATAAGTCGAATCTAACTATCATTTTAATAGTGGCATAACCCACCTAGAGTTATGTCAAATTAGGTAATGGTACTAAGTAGTAAGGACTATACCCAAACTACTTAGTTACCACATTTCTCAACAATAATGATGTCTTAGCACAACAAAATCAATTTTAATTTTTCTACTAAATGAAAATAGTAAACTATAAATTTGATCTTTAATTTGACACTTCTTTGAACTCCATTTTCTCTTAAATTTTGGTTATTTCCAATCATTTTGCACATGAAGCTTGAGCCTAGTTTCTAGTTTATTCAGTTTAATCATGTGTGAACCACTAATATAACAATAAACTATTAATCTAATGACTATATATAAACTAGATAAACAGTTGATTTATGATTGACTTAAATATAACAATAAACATTAAAAGACATAATTAATCTTAACTACAAATGAGAAACAATTAATAATAATAATAATTGCAATATTAAAATAATGATAATAATAATAATAATAGTAATAATAATAATAAAATTACCATTTTTACCAACCAAATGTTGAAAATCAATATCTCACAACTCATCTTAGTTGTCCACCTATCACTTGAGAGTCAAAACAGGAGCTACTCAGTTTTCTAAAAATCTCCACAAAAAAATCTAAAAATTAAGCTACTAAATTAAATATGATTCCTAGATGTCGGAGTCTATATATCTCATTACTCAAGTCATTGATCTTTGGTGTTTCTTAAACAATGTAAATAACTAATGGAACTTTAATGAGTTCTCGAGTTAGGCATTAATCAACTCCTAAAAACATTGCAAGAAATCTAGATAGATTCGTCTAGTTGACAAAAGATGTCCTCTTATGTCAATTAATCCTCTACTTCTTATGATCTATCTAGTTAATCAACTAGATAGATCCCTTAGTTCCTTTTAGCTTTCAAGCCCTCAAAATTCCCTAAACTCATAAATCTAGATTAAATCAATGATACTCATAATTGACGCGCTTCTAATCTTCAGTTCTCCATAAAAAATATTAGTGACTATCTAGATCTGGCGAGCGAAGCTCTTGAGATTGGAATAGATGTTCACTAAGCTCCCACCATAGCTAAACTTAAGCTCTTCTTTGTTTTTGATTATTCTCTTATTACAATATAAAAGAAAATTTTGTTTCATTAGTGAAGTACATATTTTATATCATTGTTTCTTCACCGTTTGCTAACAAATTTTTTCATGTAAAACCTATGCATGCTTTTTATTTCGCTTCTCTTCATTTGTTATTGCCCGACTTTTGCCCCCTCATGCATTTTAAATTATTGGGGCATGGTTTATACCAATAAGAATCCACATTGATCTTTTCTTTTATCTTATAACAATATCTTACTCAATGAAAAGTTTACTAGGTAAAAAATTCGAAGTAGATCGGGAGGATTTTATCAAAATAGAAGAAATCATATCTTAAATTAATTAATATTCTACTACGATGGAACCTCACCACTAGACCTCTGAAATATAGTCTAAAGTTTGGGTCCAATAATTGACTTAAAATATACTAACACGTTAGAATTCAATACTTCTTTGTTTCTTAATAACTAAACACTTTGAGTTGCTTTAGATTGATTCAAATTAAGTTATACATTAATCTACATGATTAATGATTATGAAGAATACGTTAAACATAGTAGTTTGTTTGGTCCACACATTATTTTGATCATACCAAAGATTAATGTACTTTATTTATTATAAAAATTAAAAAATAATATTAAATTAATTTTTATAATATTATACACAACTTTTAATATAAAAAATTCTTTTTATTTCATATCTTACATCACTTTTAATATACCAATCAACTTTATTTTATATCGTATACAATTTTTTACATAATTAATTAACTTTATTTTCCATCATATTCATATTTTTAAGTAAGACCACAAATTTCATAGTAAGATTAATAACAAACAAGCTAAGTTTTTCAGTCTCTATTTGGTAAGTTGATAAAAAAATAATTTGGTTAAATTTTTTGGTCATTTTAAAAGAGGTATATGATATGAAATAAAGTGAGTTAGTTACTTTAAAAATTGTGTTGAATATGAAATAAAATTAATTGATTTATTGAGAAATGCATTAAATGTGAAATAAATTACTGTTTTTTTCCCGTTACCAAACAAGGCCTTAGGCTGTGTTTGATAGTCCGTCTCATTCAATTTCACACAGTTTAAAGTGTATTCAGATGCCAAATAAGTTTGATTTGTCGGATGAAACCGAATCATTTTACTAACATGATAGCGGCTTTATGGCCACGAAATCGAAACCATTGAAAAAATGCTATTTTTCATCCAAACAAAATTTAAGTTTGAAGCCACTTCAAATTTTGAATTCGATTCTATTTATTTTGAAGCCGAATCTACTGTCTAGCAGGCTCTTAGTTTCGATGATTCATCAAGACTGATGTGAAATTCGATTATTTTTCAGTCATATTTCAGTTTAATTTTGATCAAAACTGATATGAATTAATCTTCTTCTAATGATTTTTTTTTTTTTTTGATATTTTAATGATGAATTATGAGGTGCATGGAGAATGTGTATGGTGCAGGTGACGAACCAGGTGTTCAGATACGCGAAGAAGGTGGGCGCGAGCTACATCAACAAGCCGAAGATGCGGCACTACGTCCACTGCTACGCCCTCCACGTGCTGGACGAGGCGGCCTCCGACGCCCTCCGGCGGTCCTTCAAGGAGCGCGGCGAGAACGTCGGCGCCTGGCGCCAGGCCTGCTACAAGCCCCTCGTCGCAATCTCCGCCGCCCACGCGTTCGACGTCGACGCCGTCTTCAACGCCCACCCCCGCCTCTCCATCTGGTACGTCCCCACCAGGCTCCGCCACCTCTGCCACCTCGCCCGCAGCGCCACCGCCTCCTCCCTCCCTGCCGCCTGCCCCGGCGGCAGCCCCACTTCTCAGCACGCCGCCGGCCTCCCCGACGCCGGCCATGGCCTCCGGCGCCCCATGTTCTAGCTAGCTGTAGGATTTTCCTTCTATAAATGCTGTCAATGAATTTATAATATTTTTAATCTTCTATCACTAACTATTTTTGTTATTCCCGAATATTATATATATATATATTTATAAATATAAATAACTCAGAAAATATAAATGTTTTTCTTTTCTTTTTTTGCCAAAATTCTTCATTTGATTCATTTTTTAACGAAAATTTCATAATTTTTTATAATTAAATTAATTAATTAATTATTTTTTAAGATAATATTACATAATTTTAAGATATATATTAAATTAAACTAAATGACTCTTAAATGATTTTTGTAGTTCCCATGTTGATGGGATTTGGTTAAAAGTTTAATTGGAGAAATAATTATTTAATTTTGTGATATATGTTTACATAATAATGAAAAAATTAAGAAATTGTTCTTCACCCATCACTGATGTATTTTGTGTTAAATCACTTATTATTAGTTTAAAAATTTGATAAATTAAATTAAAGGAAGTTAGAAATAAGAAAAGTCATGCGGTAATTGCTACTTTAATATATATAATGTAAAAATCTTAAAACAAATAAATAATCAATAATTATTAAATTTGATTGTTATTATTACTATTATTGACAAAGTAATATAAATATTTTAATAATAGAGGGCTTCAAGATTGTATTTTATTGAAATTAGTTCGCTTATTTATAGATTTAAGAAATTATTTTTCTTTTTATGACCTTCTTTGGTGTGAGGATTAAAATCAGGACCAAAATGATACTAGTTTAAAAAATAATAATAATAATAATAAATAAATTTTTTAATTATTTTACACAAATTTTAATATAAAAAATATTATTTTACTTTATATACTCAATAAATTTTAATAAAAATATCTACTTTATTTTACATTCTAAATCAAAATATTTAAATCGAGTATTTTTATTAAAAATGTGAAATAAAGTTAATATTTTTATTAAAAATTATTAAGTAAGTGAAGTAAAATAATATTTTTTATATTAAAATTTATGAATAATAATTAAAAAATTTATTTATTATTATTATTATTATTATTTTTTTAAATTAGTATTATTTTGATCTTGATTTTGGTTCTCGCATCAAAAAGGGATTATATGATTATAAAAAATAATTTTCTTGTCAACAATATTTAGGAATTAATTTTATTATAAATTTATCGTAATACGAGTATTTATAACTATATTTTACCCATTTTAAAAATCAAATTTATTTAAAAATATTTATGTATTTATTATTTAAAATTTTTAAATATTACACTCTTTTTTAATATATATTATTATATAATTTAAATTTATAAAAATAAAATATATTAATCATTTAAAATCTTTTGTGATGTATATTCCTTGTATTAATGTAATTATTCGTTTTATATATTAGCAAACAGATTATTGCTTTTATTTAATCTTATATTCTATTTCATTATAATGGTGGAAGAATTTCAAAGAGAGAGTGCGTCGTTTTCCGTCACTCATCTTGTTTTGCGTTTCATACAATGCTCCTGATGATTTCTCTTCCTGGAGCGTGCGAATGACAAGTCGAACAAGTCGATTCTCATTTGTTTCGAGATTTTTTTTAACTTAATACAAATTTTAATTGTAAAAATTAATTTTATTACACATCTATCCCAAATATAAATCTTAAAATAAATTTTATTTCACATTAAATTTTAGGGGTTTTTACATGCAGTATGAAATTTTCACGAAATTACGTATTTCACAATCAATTCATAAATATTACCACTATCACACCATGTTCAANATATATGAAATATGTGAAATGTGTAAAATTTAAATGAATATGGTGTGATAGTGGTAATATTTAGGAATTGATGGTGAAATACGTAATTTCGTGTAAATTTTATATCCATTGTGTAAAAATTTCTAAATTTTAATATTAAAATATAATTCTGTGATATTAAATTTTAAAAATAAATTATTTTTGTCTTCCGAGGGAGCCGGATGGATCTGCCCCCAGCTGCCGCTCACGATGCCTCGCCGCCTCTCCCGAGCCCTGGGAGTCATCTCCAGCGCCAATTCCAGTGACACCAGCACCACTGCCACCACCAGCGGCCGCATCAGCGTCGAATACGTTGCCGGAGAATCGAGCTTCCAATATTGGGCGCAGGGGATAGCCGGTGAAGACCGTGTGCACGTCGTCGTCTCCGACGATCGCCGGTGGCTCTTCGTCGGAATCTACAACTGTTTCAATGTCCCCGATGCCACCGACTACCTTCTCTCGAATCTCTACCTTGCCGCGCTGTGGGAGCTCAAGGGCATACTCTTGGCGGAAAACCAGCAGCTCCCCGGAGAAACCCATGGATCTAATTGGGAGAAAGAGAGCTTTTTGGAAGAATCAGACCATGATGAAGTTCTCAAAGCTCTCTCCAGAGCTCTAAAGAAAACAGAGGAAGCCTATTTGAATGTGGCCGACAAGATGGCTGCGGAGAATCCGGAGATGCTGATGAAAGGCAAAGATGTTTACTTGATGAATGTTGGAGATGAGTGATTTGCAAACCTTCTCCGCTCTGCAACTTACAGTGGATCGTAGCACTTGGATCGAAGAGATGATGATCTCTCTCTCTCACTACAACAACTTAATAATTTAACGACACTTTTAAAAATATTTAATGATGCTTTTTAGTATAGGTATCTTACTTGCCGACACTTTTAAAAGTGTCACATAAAGTGTCTCTAGGAGGTGCGTCGTGAAGGATCTAATGATAAATTAAAAACTGTCGGTAAAATGAATGTAAGAACACTTTTAAACTGTTATTATATAGTGACATTTTATAAATATCATTAAATAGATAATTAGTGAGACATAAGAATGTATTTAGTTTAAAATATCTGATACTTTAAAAGTTCAGCAAAATAATATTAACTATTATTTTAAATTATTATTATTATATGGCAAGATTTAAAAAATGTCGCTATGTATAATATTACAGTGATAAATGTAATTATTGATAATTTTAGATTGCTAATACTTTAAAATGTCGAAATTTATTTTAAGGACATTTTTGAATTATCTTAAAATGTTGATGCTTCTTAATTAAGTGTCCAAATATATTATATTAATTCAAAAATTAAAAACTTAAAAAGTTATTTCTAAACATGCATTTTATGGTATTACATAACGAGAAACTTATAAATAAATTATAATACACTTAGCAATTAACTAAAATAATATCTGATAAATTAAGAGATTCAAAAATTTAAGTACAGAAAGTATGAGAAAGCCCAGACATTTAAATAATAATTCATCTAAAACATAGCTTTTTATACACTATATATTCATAACAAAAGTATCACATTACAAATTACAAGAACAATTCTTAAATAAGTCATGATAAACAACCCAAAAAATTGACAGCAGTTTGATTGTCAATTCATATGATCCTGCAAAAATAGATAATACAATCTAATCAATTTTCTATATAACATACAAAATAAGTATTGAAAAAAAAAATATATATATAAAGAGCATTTACTTGAGGATGTAAACAATCTTCAGACCCCAACCTTTGCATCAAGGTTTGTAACATTGTGCACATCTCCATCAACTGTTTTTGAGTGGTTGCTAATTGACTCTGAGTTTCAGACAATTCATATTGTGTTTCATTATATTTATTTTCTATTGATTGAATCTCAACTTTAAGCTTTTGAATTTCTGCATTATTTAAAGATCTTTCATTGATCAAAATATTATCATGTACGTCAGATATCATAGTAGAAGTGACTCCAAGACCATAATCCTGAACATGCCCATTTCTTTTACCACCCAGTATCTCAATAAATAGACTCTGCTCAGCACTTTCAGGGATAGAATTTCCTTCAGCAATATTGTTTTTAGTAATGAGTGAGTTAGCTTTCTCCTACTAAAATATCATACATGAATAAAGATAATTCAAAATCAAAAAAATGAAAAATGACATTTTATATCATCATCAAATATGACTAAATATCAACTCATTTAGTTAGCCTACAATTGACTGTGTTAGAGAAAATAAATTTTTTGGCTTCTAAGAAACAAATT
Source organism: Apostasia ramifera (assembly GCA_019297695.1). Taxonomy (NCBI): domain Eukaryota; kingdom Viridiplantae; phylum Streptophyta; class Magnoliopsida; order Asparagales; family Orchidaceae; genus Apostasia; species Apostasia ramifera. Next base: position 18,967 of record JAEMOT010001821.1, on the reverse strand, counting down.
TTATTAAATAATGACAGCACTACTTTGTTACCCTAAACAAAATTACTATTTTGTATTACAAAACAAATAGTACTATGTCATAAAAAATATTTAAAGTGAAAACTTACCACGATATCTTGAGCAATTGGATTAACAAAAGTTCCATCCTTATGCTTATGTGTACTAGTATACCATTCAATAGGTCTAGATGGCCTTGCATGCTCAACTTGCTATGACAAATAAAAAATTCAAGTATAATTTCCTTAAAAAATCAAAAAAAAGAAGTAATTAGAAATTACTTACAAATTTATGTTTCTTTCTTGAAAAACTCATCGATCCAGTTGTATGAGGAGTCTTAACTTGTGCACGAGCGTTTGTACCAATACAAGAAAATTTCTATGCATAAAAATAAATTTAAATATATGTAAAATAAATTTTTTTGATAATTCATAATAGAATATCATACCTCATGATCAGGATGAAACCACCTGTTCACCAAATCAATCCACTGAGATTTTGGAATATTGATTGGACTCATCCCAACAAGTTGTTCCAATGTCCTTCCTTCAACCATATATTTGACTTTTAATTCATATTTATAATTTCGCCACTTCTCACGAAGAGATTCTAACATTTCTGAACTTTATTTTCGCTTGACATTGAGAATTTACTCTACAATTTACATTAAAAATAATTTAATATATTCAAATATATCCAATCACATTTCATTATTAAAAAAGAATATTAACTTACATAAGTTAGTTGAATTAAATCTTGATGTAATATCTTCGTCATCTTTCTCCAATCATGATAATTAAGAGGGCAATATTGTGGTTTCCTTGCAAGAGTTCCCAACCAAGCACCTAAAACTCCACCTTCCTTCATTATCGGTTGCCCAAATATATTGCATTCCACCAATATCTTTTCATTAGCTTGTAATTCCCATACATCAGTAGGTTGCATTGCTGACTTCATTCGCACCCGACCTTTATCATCTATTTTCATTTGAAGAATAAAGTTGAACATTATAAAACCAATATCATAAAATAAGTGGTTATAAAAATAAATGTGATACCTATGATCTTGATTACTTCAATATTCATAACTTCTGCTGGAATTGGTTGATTAGTTTGATCATGTGTTGATCCAGCAAAATGTTCATTTGATGATTGTAATATAGATTGACCATTAACTTGAATAGTTGCAGTCTCTTGAGAACAGCCAATATCAGCACGTCTATGGCGAGTCATGACAGTAAACCCTATAATATAATAATACATGATAGCATATAAAAAAATTAATAATATAAATTAATTATATTCAAAATAATATATGCAAATTGAAAAAGAAAAGGACAACCTATTAAGCAAGATCAATATCAGCTAATGGAAATTTTTGCACCAATATCTTCCTCAACATCAGTCCTAACCCAATTAGAGAAATTATTTAAGCTTTCTACCATAACAACATTTTGTGTCGGCAAGCTGTGAGTATAAGTCTCATCATTCCTTTCTTCAGTTGCAGTCCCTAAATCATATAAATCCCTTGGCTTGGTCATAATAACGTAATGCCATTCTGTATTTTCAGGATCATGAACATAGAAGACTTATTTTGCTTGAGATGAAAAAATAAATGGATCATCTTTTAAAGCTTGACCAGTGTGTATTAACTGTGAAAAATTAATCATATTGAAACCATAGGAATCTTTCTTCAATCCTCTTGAGGACTTAATATCAATCCAATCACAACGAAATAAAATAACTTTAAAACTTCCAAAATAGTCTAACTCTATTATGTCAACGAGTACTCCATAATACTTCTCATCATCAACTTCCACTAAAACACCAGAATTTTGTGTCTTTCGATTCATTTCACGTTCTTTAGTATGATATCTATATCCATTTATCACAAACCCACTATGCTTTTTGACTATGTTATTTGGTCCACGTGCAAGAGCTATTATATCATTAACATAGTTTTTCTCTCTCATTTCTGGCACCTGTTAAATACATAAAAAGTTAGCAAAAAGCTCTTAATATTGTATAATAATCAAACTTTTTTATGATTCCTTACTTTGCTTAAAAACCAATCAGCAAATTTTTCAACAAACCACTTGTTCTCAATAATTGGATTTGCCCGTATTTGTCGATTTGCTCTTCGTTGAGCTATTAAAAATTCACTGCAATGTATATGTGTAGTGTATTATGTATAAAATACAAATCAAATTCAAACATATTATTGAATGTGATAGTAGCTTACCTTCGATACAAAGAAATGTGATCACTATGAAGCAACACATAGCGATGGGCTTGGGCCAATGCTATGCTATCAAGCACCATGCTTTATGACTTACCTAAAACACGTCCACTAGATGAAAATAAAAATTTTATCTTATTATCTTCGACATCATAATTCCGTTGAGTTCGATTAAACCTTGTTTCTACCCCTTCAATATATCTTGAGCAAAAGGTTAAACATTCACTTGCAATATAACCTTCAGCAATTGAACCTTCAGGATGAGCTTTATTGCTAACAAGATTTTTGAAAAACATTAAATACCTACATATAAATAACGATAGATTTGTAAGAAGTGACATAAGATGATTTACATGAACATACAAAAATTAGGTAACATTATAAATATTTTTATTTACCTTTCAATTAGATACATCCATCTGAATTGAACTGGCCCACCAAGTTTAGCTTCATAACTAAGATGGATTATTAAATGAACCATGATAGTAAAAAAACTCGAAGGAAAGACCTTTTCCATATGACATAAAGCTAAAGCAACTCTTGATTCCAATTGATCTAGTTCTCTGGGATCTAGAGACTTAGAACATAAAGCTTTGAAGAAAGATAATATCTCAGAAATAATTGCTACAACCTCCTTCTGCTTTTTCATAGATGCTCTCACGACTAAGGGGAGTAAATCTTGCATTAAAATATGACAATCATGACTCTTTAAATTTATAATTTTCTTCTCCTTTAAATTTACACCTCGAGCAATATTTGATGCATAGCCATCTGGAACTTTAAGTTCCTTTAACATTTTTAAAAATATGTACTTTTCATTAGCTGACATTGTGTAACATGCATGAGGTAAAATAAATCTTCCACTAGGTTGCTTCTGAGGATGAAGATGCTGTCTTATTCCCATATCTTGCAAGTCAAGACGAGCTTTTAAGTTATCTTTAGTCTTTCCATCAATGTTTAGAAATGTTGTGATGAAATTATCACAAACATTTTTTTCGATATGCATCACATCTAAGTTATGACGAAGAAGATTAAATTTCCAATAAGGGAGTTCAAAAAAGATACTTCTTTTCTTCCATGCCTTGTATTCTGCATTGTGAGGTACAAATTCTAATTCTTGCTTACAATTATCATGCTTTGGCACATCATTATTTACTCCTTGGTCAATCTCTTGTATCTCTTCTCTTACTTTTTTCTTATAAAATTTAGAAGCTTTCCCATAATGGCAGACTATATGTTCTGTTTGAGCAAGCACATCAGACCCACTAGGTGAAATTGGAGAAATGTCCAACTCATTCATGCCATCAAATTGGTATTTTTGGAAACGATATGAATGATTTGGATCTAACCAACGTCGATGACCCATGTAGCAAAACTTACCCCCATTTTTTAACCAACGGGAGTTAGTTGATTTCCCACAACATGGACATGCTAAACGACCTTTTGTACTCCATCCAGACAAACTTGCATATGCTGGAAAATCATTAATTGTCCAAAGTAATGCTCCCCTCAACTGGAAGTTTTGTTTAAAAGAGCAATCAAATGCATCAACACCGACCCAAAGTTGTTTCAATTCTGCAATTAAAGGTTGTAAAAAGACATCGATATCATTGCCTGGGCCTTTTTCTCCTGGGATTAACATAGAAAGAATAAAAGATGATTGCTTCATACACATCCAATGAGGTAGGTTATATGAAATTAACACTACAGGCCACATACTATATGTAGTGCTCATTGTTCCAAAAGGGTTAAAGCCATCAGTTGTTAATCCTAATCTAACATTGCGTGAATCTGATGCAAAATCAGGATATCTTTCATCAAATGATTTTCAAGCATATCCGTCGGTTGGATGCCTTAAAATCCCATCATCCTTACGATCAGTAGCATGCCACCTCATAGAAGATGCAGTTTTATATGACATGTATAATCTTTTTAACCTTGGAATTACTGGAAAGTATCGTAACACCTTTGCTGGTTTTTTATATTTTCTTGAAACATCAATAGCTTCTGAAGTGTCATTCTTATTTTCAGATGATATCCATCTTGAGGATTTGCAAATATAACAACTTATGTCATCTTTCTTCTCACCCCAATACAACATGCAATCATTTGGACATGCTTGAATTTTCTCATAACTAAGACCCAAATCTTTAATAAGCTTTTTAGCTTCATAAGAAGATGAAGGCAAAGAAGATTCATTTGGAAATGCATCATTTAATAGCTGGAGGAGCATAGAGAAAGACTTTGTTGTCCATCCATTCAAACATTTGATATGATACAACTGAACAAGAAAAGATATTTTTGAAAATTTTTCACATCCTGGATAAAGAGGTTGCTCACACTCTTGTAATAGAGTGTTATATGTACTGGTACTTTCAGAAGGCACACTTGATTCTCCAAATGTTTGTTCAGTACATTGTTTTATAGTCTCTTCATGAAAATCTCTTTCTTCATTGCGATTAACTACTTCTTCAACTCGAATCTCAGAATTAACACCTAAAGCATCTTGAATTAAACTTCTCATTCCATCTTCTGTACTACATTGCATGATATCATTTCTACTGTGCAGATTAGGTGGATAATCTTCGAAACAAATTGGATTACTGCTACTTAATCCTATTTCACCATGACATATCCAGTTTGTATACCCTTGAGGAAACCCATACCACAGTAAGTGCTCCAACACGACCTCTCGTGTGTAGTAATTATTATTGTAACATGTTCGACAAGGACATCTAATCATCCCATTGATTGAACCATTTTCAAAGGCAAAATTTAGAAATTTTTCAATACCATCCAGATATTCTCTACTATTCTTAGGCTTAGTAATCCATGTTTTATCCATTTGAACAGCCTTAACATAAATCGCCAAAAACCTATGTCATATAAAAAAAAAGATTATAAACAAGTCTCCATCATGTAAAAAAAGCTAAATATGAAAACTTCACATAAATAATGGAGCATATCATATATATATATATATAAATCACTTTTCATTTATAACTAAAATATAAAGTTATATCATTGCATATCAAATATGTAGATCATTCTTTAGTTATAGCAATACATGAAAACAAAACAATCAATTGAAGAAGCTAGTGTTGGGTGCAGCATATCAAAAATACAGAACATCCTCAGTAAACAACAAAAATATAAAATAGAACATTACAAATTAACTAGACTATAAAAATCTTTTATATATACTAATTGTTTTACTAAATAAGGCATAGAAGAACTTTGCAAGCATGCTGTTCTACTTCATTAAATATTAATTACATTGAACTGGCCAAAAAAAATATTTTCATGTGTGCAATAACAAGCAAAACCCCAAATGATTTTTGCTATTCTAAGCTTTCTTCATAACATTGAGCTCCTATGTATTGACAATGTCAAACATTAGGACAACAGCTATATGTATGTCATGAATCGTTAAAAAATACTTTTGTAGTGGTACATAATTAATTCATGTTTTAGTAAAAACTAGATAAATCTATTCATGGAAATCTCCTGTAGAAGAAAAGCAGCTTATGAATATTACTTTGTATGATTTTCAATGTCAAAAAGATGAGCATTCCTTGATGGCTACTAAAATACAATATGTACTTATAAATAAAGAACAATTTAAACAATCACACTAACTCCATCAAAACAAAAAAAACAATCATACTAATAAACCAAAGTAGCAAAATAACAAAAGCAAGACAAATGCCTAACTAACCTAATCTTCAAAATAATAAAATAACAATACTAAATCCTACCCTGAAATAATGTTAGTGGATGATACCCAAAGAATAACCAACAGAGAAAAAGGAAGAAGGCAGGAGGGAGAAAGAGGGAGTGGATCAGGGGTTGCACCGTCGCTGTGACCGTCGGAGAAGGGGAAGAATGGGAAGGAGCACTCCAAGGGCAGTGGCAGCTCTGTCATCATGAAATAGAAGGGAGAGCATGATGACAGAGCAGATAATAGCAGAAATAAAAGGCAAGATATAGGGTTTGGGTGGCGTCGGCGAAAAAGAAAAACGGGATCGACTAAAATGAGAGCCATGCGCAACGGCTGAAAAAGATGATTATGTAGCCCTAAAAAATTTTTATAAAGAATTTACCGAAGAAAGCGGCAATGAACAAGTCGTCGCACCGGTGATGAAGGAAGCTCCGACGCAGACGCAGATATAGTTGGAGTTCAAATCGAGGGCGAGGGTGAGAGAGAAGAGAAGAAATTAAGAAAAAAAATTACCTCTGAGAAATGGGGGATGAAGGAGCGATCACCGGAGGTATAGGCGCGCGAACAGAGAGTGGGAAGACGGGAATAATCTAGAAATATTTTTAGCGGGAATATGAAACATTTTCAGAGCAAAGATAAAATTAAGTTTGCCGCGTTCCGAATATAATATTAACTAATATTATGATTTTTTTTTTAAGTATAAAAAATTTAATGATATTTTTATTTCTGTCGGCCTTTAAGTGTCCTTAAAATCATATTTTGTTGTAGTGTCTCTTTCTCTCTATGTGTGTGTTTTTGTGTGAGTTTATGTCTGTCTTCCTAATTGTATTTATGATCTGAATCATTTTCATTGTTGAGAAGCTTGATAATTAATTATGTGTTATTAAAGCTATTATTAAAGCTATTATTAAAGCTATGAAGTTAAAACAAGTCATTCACCTACTCCTAACTCAATCAAAAAATTTATCTAGACAAATATGTAGCACGCGTTCATCTAGGTTTCAGATCGGGTAACAGTATAAACATAGAAATGGATAAGATTTAAAGCTTCTTATTAAAGCTATGAAGTTAAAATCATCTATTACATGGTTTCAAGCAAAGCTGCTTTACTTGCCTAAAGTGACTTTAAATGCCGAATTCGATTCTACTTATTTCAAAACTGTATTAGTTATAAAACATGAGCATCATGTACTATTTTGATGTCATGATACTTTGTTTTTTGTATTTTTTTTTTAACTTTTTAAGTTCAAAGTTGGTGAGTTACCTCTAATATTTTATTCACCTTACTTCTGTAATTAACACATCACACAAGACTGTTAAGTACAACAAGAAGTATATATTCATTGTTGAAGGCAGAAAGATAACGTTCCTCTTTGATTATAGCTCAAAGTTTGCATACCTTATTTTATCATTTATAGAACAAAATATTTTTTTTCATGATCTTTGTTGATAGTTGTAACATCCCGTGACCTTAACGTAGAGATATTGTTCGCTTTAGTTTTACAAAAACTGCGTGATTTGAGTGCTTTCTAGGAGGTCACCCATCTCAGTGCTACTCTAGCTCAAGCATGCTTAACTATGGAGTTCACCAGCCTCACGATTTTGTCCCAGAAGACGCTTCTACTATTTTAGAATATGTTATCTACTTATACAGATCAGGATCTCCCCTTTTTCTGATATAGGTTGATTCATTTATGTGCCCCTCTCACCACTCATTATTCAGCTTAAAAGCCTGTCAGGAGTTGTACTCTACACTAGTGATTCCCCTCTCTTAGATATCACCCGGGAAATACACCCCTCCCTCATCAGCCACGACCGTCACAATAGTTTTTTCTTACAGTTTTTTTCTTTTATATATTTCTTTTTTATTAATGTTGTAATAATATTGTAATAGTACACATGCTTTTAGCTAGGTAAGTATGAAGCTGAAACTTGATATATAATTATGCTATTCTAGTGTTATCTTCTAGCATGTTTCTTCTAAAAAAATATTTTTAATCTTTATATTTTAATAGCAGTGATGAATATGTGTTTCAACATGTGCCTCCTAACTAGCATTATACTTGTCTAGATCTCCAATGTCAATAAATTTAAGCTCTGTTTGGTGCGAAGACTAAAATCGGAATCAAAATAGTACTAGTTTAAAATTGCTATAAAATGAAAAAAAGATCATTTTTGCATTACCTTGAATAACTACTGAATAAAAATTATTTATGATCTTGAGAACAGTTTAGTATGAAGTACTTATAACCTCTTTTTGTGATCTGTGTTTCTCATTTTTGTATGCTAGCTTTTATGATCTTGAGAACAGTTTAGTATTAATATTTTCATGAATTTAAGCAGGAAAAGTTGTTTATGCTATCTAAAAGCATTAGATTGTTATATAACTACATTATTAACATAGCTTATTTTTAATCTCTCTCAATGGCCTTTATTTTTCTTATGTTAAAATAATATTTTTTTTGGAGTTATACAAATTTTAGATTGCGATTAATTGATATATACCAATATGGCTAGTTACTGAGTAATTGTTATATGCTATATTTTTGTGAATTGCGCTGCATATATGCTCATAGTGTAAAAATTAAATGATTATAATTGATTTTTTAAAGTATTTTTTCTTGCTTAAGTAATTTATTTAGAGATTTATTTCTACTCTGATATATGTAACATAATTTATTACTTGATAATATAAAAATATTAATCAAATTTATTGTGATTATTTTCTTCTATATTTAAATATCAGGAATCCTATTTTTTATATGATAGTTGAATGAATAAAAAAAAATTATATATCAAAATTACAAAAATTCATAGTATAGAATTACTTTTAAGCCATTTAGCATTTCTTTTAGATTTCTCGAGAAGTGTGATAATACAAGAAAGATTAAAAAATATATATGAAAAAATTGTATTTTAGGATTTATTTTTCTCTAACTCTCCTATTAGAGTTTTTTATTACTATTTTAATCATCAAAAACTATTTCAATTATTTATTATAATTTTTATACATAAATTAAGGCCTTGTTCGGTACAATGACCAAAATTAGAACTAAAATAATACTAATTTAAATAATAATAATAAAAAAATATTTTTTTAATCATTCTACACAATTTTTATATAAAAATATTATTTTATTTCACATATTCAATAATTTTTAATAAAAATATCAACTTTATTTTACATCTTATACCAAAATACTAGAATAAGTATTTTAGTTTAGAATAAATATATGAATAAAATAATATTTTAATATTAAATTTCATATAAAATTATTAAAAATTATTTTTAATTATTATTATTTTTTAAATTAATATCATTTGATCATGATGTTTGCGCTGATTAGAACCTAAAAAACATTTTTTTAGGCTTGCAGGTGTTCATATTGTTGCTAATTCAGCACGTGAAGTATTAAAACAGATTTTATATATATAAAAAAATAATTAACTATCTGTCACATAATTTAATTTTATTTATATTTTATTCATTTATTTTTAGTTAATTACGCTATGCACACTCAAAATATTATAAAATCTTACATACACATATTTTAATTTATTTCTATTATAATAAGTAATCATAATTTTTTAATAATCTAACTATAATTAAATTACAAAAATTTTGAGCCGTTCATCTTATTATTTTAAGGATATTTAAATATATTTTGAGTGAAAATTCTAAAATCTTAATGTTTAGGTGGCGGCAAAAGAAGAAGATATCTGCGACGTGAATTGATTTTGGGATAAATCAACGCTTTAGTGTGGTATTGAAGAAGAGAAAAATATATATCATTAAGAATAAAAATATAATTTTAATAATTTATTAATAGATTTTTTTTTAAAATAGATTTTGATTAAATTTTAATTTAAATGTATGTATATAAGATTTTATAATATTTTGAATATGCATAGTATAATTAATTAAAAATAAATAAATAAAATATAAATAAAATTAAATTATGTAGTTAATTATTAAAAAAAAAAAAAAGATTTATATATAAAAAAAAACAGATTATCGGCGAAGTGCTAAAAAGTTATCGGGAGGCAGCAGTGGGAAGCTCAGAAGGGAAAGCGATTTTGGAGATAATGGAAGGGGCGAAGGTGCGGATGTGATTGAGAAGTTGGAAGAGGATGAGGAGAGAGCGAGGCTGCTCAGGGATCGATTTCGTCTCTCCGTCATTATCCACTCCTTTCTCCCCCAAATCTTTCTGCTTTTCTTTTTCTCTTCCTTTTTCGAGCAGCTAAGAAGTAGGGGATGGAGATCGCGGAGCGCGTAGTCACGTGCATTGCCGAACTGGCCTTCAAGTTCACGGGTGAGCTCTGAAACCCTAATCATGTCCGCCTCACTTCCCCTTCACTTGATAATTATCTCGATGTTTATCTGTCGTTTTCAAATTGCTATTATGCGAGTGATGAGAACTTCTAAATTAATCTTATTTGTTTCATGCCAAGATTAATGGCAATACGTTTCCCAAATGTTTCTCTCAAATTTTCTTGCCTTCATTTTAGCTATGGCGTATGATGCATAGTTTAAAATTAGACAATCTGCAATATGACCTTCGGCCTGCAAGAAAGCTTTTATCAGATTTCAAGCTCCAGGCATAATATTGTAAGTATTATGTTCTATTTAAAACATATTAATGGAGGAGATGTTTTTATTAATAACTCATATACGAAAATATTTTAAACAGACTATTCATGTGTGCACATGTAGGACTGTACATTGGTGCCTGCTTTATTTAAATAGGACTGCACATTCTGCTAGTGGTGCCATTGTTATTACCTCCTGCTTGCCCAGTTAGAGTCGTATATGCATATATGCATGCATCATGCATGTACTCATTCGTCCCCAAATATCCGATCCATTAGGTTACCCGATTGACAAGGGTATTATCATATTAACAGGGATATGTTACCCATGTTAAATTGTAAATTTCTTATAGGATTATTAAATTAAATAATTATTATTTTTAAATAATATGATATAAAATTAAGATAACATTGAACGCAGCACCTCCTTAGAAGCATGGTCTGAAACCAATCAAGATACCATATGAAATCATTGTTAAGACGGGAAACAATCAAAGAGTTTTTACGTGGAAAACCGACTGGCGGAAAAACCACGGCTCCTTTTCGAGGAGGCTTGAAATGTTACTAGAAATCTTTTGTTGGGTTACAGAGTATTCAAAGAGGTTTTTTTGTTTTTGGATCTTCCGCGCCTCCTAGAGGCTGTGTACAGGAAGTATATATACCCTGAGCCTGTGATGTCCAGTCACTTTCAGCCGAACAATCTACAGCTCTAGTGACAGCTCAATTAATGCCTGCGGACGGCTAGTATGTGACTCATGTTGTACGGCGTGTCAGCGGTTACGATCCGTCGGCGGGAAAACCGCGCCTCCTTCAGAGAAGTACAATCCCCCAACGGTTAGATGTCACGTCGGGTCCTTGTTCTTCGGGGTGATAACCTTTCGGCGTCTGCTGTTCGGGATGAGGCTTCTTCTGTTCGACTCGGATGCCTTGCTCACGTGGAGACCACGTGAGCAACCACGTGGACGGTCCAGATGAAAAGGCGCGAATCCAATTGCAACAATCATGGTCTTTTAACACAGAGTTGGTTGCAGCACATAGGAATGAGAACTTGCTTGGTTTGTTGAGGTCATTCTCTCATGAACTGGAGGCCAAAGAGCCACAACCGAGAGAAGAAGAGGAAGAGATCTTCCAATAATGAGGTAAGTAAACCAGCTAATGTTTAATTTATTCTTTAAAATGCAATCTTTCTTCAGTATATCTACATGTGTTATATTGGTGATTTACTGCATTCTCTTATTATATCTCATCCCTTGAGATAGAGCTGGCAATTATGAAATATATAAAAAAATAAATCATTGAAAGGAATATAATCTGCAACTTTGATCTTTTCAATTATGAAGAGATTCATGATTTATTGCACTAAATATTACGGACCATTCATAAAAAAAAATGAAACAAAAAAGGAAAAAAATAACGGACCAACATTTTGCATTCTTTAAGCGCTGCAAAGCAGTAAAACCAAAATTCAAGAAAGTAGAATTTGAAACTTGAACCCTCCACTTCTTTGTATCATCATCTCACAAGGGGAATGAGCAAGTATTCAGTACATAGAAGCTGCAAAATAAATAAATAATTAGTTGGATAATAATCATTTTTAATACTATTCTAGTTCTAAGTCAATTGCGTATACTTTAATTAAGATTACCTTGAAAATAAACATGTAAAATGACTGTATTTTATCATTTTTGCTCAAATCAACCAAATTAGCTTGCTTCCAGAGGATTGAAGCAAGGATTGCATGACCTATTATCTGCATAAAAGATTGCATGTTATCTTACAAAACATAGTATTTCATGAGGCAAAACAAAAACAAAAACAAAAACAAAAACAAATTTTTTTTGCTTAAATTTCTTTCGTGAAAAATAAGATTCTTATGTGATTAAAAATGAGTAAAAAACTACTGTTTGGTCTGCATCAAAAAAAGTTTCCTTAATGAAAACAATTCGGTTAAATTAATAAATTGGTTCAAGTTTTGAAAAGTAGGTGGTAACTTAGGTAAATATTTAACTGTGTTTTTTATGGACTTAATTTAATGACATGTTATAACTAGAATGGCTTAATTGATGTTTTTTTTTTTTTCACATCCAACTTGAGTGTCATTAGACCTCTCTTAGTCTGGGTTCTCCGTTTGATATTGTTAAGGAGCTCATAAGCTGCAATAATATTGTCTATAATGAGACAACCCAACATAAAAGTGCTTTGTTTGTATGAAATAATGAGACAACCAAACTGTAATGGTCATTGCCTTTATAATAATCTTATAAGCAATGTTGCATGAGCTAATCGGTACGAAGCTGAGAGTTTTTAGGTTCCTTAACTTTGGGATCGGAGCTTAAAAAGCCCTTTCAAAAGTTCTTGCTGAGGAAATTCCATTGAGGACATCCAGATAGGTCCTCATGATTGCATGTCCTGCCAATCTTCTAGATGTTTTGTTTTTTTTTGTATGAAAAATCTGTGTTCATATCTCCACCAACTAATTATTCCATGTTTGACCGTTGTTTTCACTAGTATTCTTTGAGAGCTAGGAAGCGATCCATTAGAAATCCCCTCTTTCCATTTAATTTGCTCCATCTCTTGTTGAATCACCTTAATTCTGTGAGCAATATAGTAAAAATTGCTTTTGCTCTACGAAGTGAGGTTCCTACTACTAGACCAAATTTGAGAGACCCCAGTTTCTCTCAATCTATTCTCATCTTTTTGCCTTATCAAATGGATCTCCATACATATTGTGTCCCTCTAGAGACGTTAAAGCCCTCTTGTTGTATATTTACCAATCCTTGGGGAATCAGACAATGGTTATGTGTTCCTCGTCTGCGATTCCCATCGTTCTCCATTTACTAATCCCCCTCTTCCTTGGTTCACTATTTACCAGCATGCCAAGACTGAATTGCTGGTCAGAGACTAACTCTCATGGGGAACCTAGAGAGAAGTTGGGTCATGATTTTACTTAATTGATGATGATTTGATTGAAGTAATTTGGGGGCGCATTTGGTTCAATGCTATCTTGATGTTATGTTATGTTATCTAGAAAATGCAATCGTTTGACATCTATATGTCATGACACTAAGATAACAACGAACCAAACGCCTCCTTAAGAATGTGGACTAAACTATAGATGCAAGCCATCAACCCAAATTGATGTGATCCGAGTACCGGTCAAAATCTGCTCAAATTTTCGAGCTGAAATTATAGCTCATATTTTGGCTCAATAACTTCAGCTTGAGCTGTATTCGAGCTAGATTTTGATCAAAAAATCATGCCAATTACTGATTAGAAAAAAAAAGTGAATAACTATTTGACATACGGTTATAATTTTGCTCCAAAGATGAGAAGATGTGGCTCCAACAATGATGGCCAAAGCGAAATTCACTTGCATCATGGATACGCAGATCCAAAATACCTGCCCAAAAATTAAAAAAAATTAATGACATTTAATTTAATAAAATTGAAATAAGAGAAGTGCATAAAAATTAACACCGTTAATTTATCCGGTTTGATAATCTTACAGAGTGATTGACAAGCTATGAAATTTTGAGAGAATATTAATTAATTTCTCAGCTCACTGACATATTTACCATTTTTGGACCTAATCGCGTAGCTAATGATTTAATGTTATTCTTTCTATCTCCTTCTATGTCTGGTATGTCCTGCATATCAAAAGCACCAAGAACATGATTAATTCCAAAAAAAAAAAAAAAAAATTCTATGAAAAGAAATGCAATCATAATCATTTGTATCTTTTTTTAAATTTCAAAAAATCACAGTTGTAAATCAAGAATGAATGTTTAGGGATATTAATAATATTATGATTCACTAATTAATTTCCATGTTTAATCACATTACCTTGAATGCTGACACCACTGCAGCAAATATACTGGCAGAAATAAGTCCAAAAGCTAAAGGCCTTGGAATATATGCTTGTCTTTTAAAAACTTCAGTCTGCAAATATAATCCCAAAAATTGAATAATTTTCTTCAATAAATGATTAATTTTGTTTCAATGATTATGAATTAAAAGAAAACCTGCATGAAGAGATAAGTTGATAATTGAAGAACAATTCCAAATCCTGCTACATGTGTGAACATTCCACCAAATGCTGATTTCTTCCATCTCAAAAGAGGCAACTGCAAAAGACAGAAAATTAAAGTAAATTGATAGCAAGAATCTTAAATAATTCAAACATATAAAAAGATGATTAAGTTAGATTTTTTTAGTTATTTTTGAAAAATGTGTTTGATATGAAATAAAGTGAGTTAATTATATTAAAAATTGTGAGAAATGTAAAATAAAATTAATTGATTTTATTGAAGATTGTGTTGGATGTGAAATAAAGTGATTGTTTAATATTGAAATTTGTGTAATATGAGATATAAAATAATTTTTAAAAATAAATTTTAAGATTTTAATCTTGTTTAAAATTAGTCATATTTTTTTTACTTATTGCCAATCTGGCTATCTTTCACCTTGAAATGCAATGTACTCTTCTTTGATTAGTTATTTGTGTCATTTGAATTTTTTATAATGCAATATTATTTATCTGTTCTTAGAATTTAAAATGGAGATTTAAAAAGTAAAATGAGAATCTAATAGATTTCTATAATTTTAAAATAAGAGCTAAAATAAAAGATTTTAAAAAAATATGAATTTTCTTTTTTGTTTATTTTTGTGGGGTTTATCTGCAAATTGAATATATTTGACAACTAAGGGATAATTTTGCTTTGTTATTGTGAAAAATATGAAATCTTCCCTTAGTTAAATATGAAGGATATGTAAGGTAATCTTCAAATTTAACCAAATTTGAGATAATTTTTCTTTTTCACTACCAAGTTTTTAAAATTTCTAGGTAGGCTTCTATAATTTAAGATAGACATAAATGTAAAGTAAAATGAGAATCTAATAGATTTCTATAATATTAAAATAACAACCCAAAATGAAATATTTATACAAATTAAATTATAATTTTGAGTTAATTGTAGAGATATATTAGTAATATATCTTAAAAAAATATTATAGAAAGTAATATTATAATTGAATGGGTATTTTCTAAATTCAAAAAAAAGGCTTTTAAAAGAGCAATAACATTAACAAAGAGATTTTGAGAGAAAAAAAAAAAATTCAACTTACATTGACTGAATATGCTGAAAATATAAAAAGGCTGAGTAATGCTCCCCATAATAAGTGCTTTGAGCCAGAAAAATAAGCAATACCAAGAACCTGAAAATTTTAAATTAATTAGTCAATAATTATCATGTCTCATTAAAATAATCTCCTCAAAATAAAAAAATTTCATTATTATTCATCATTAATTTACACATTTTTGATTTTTTTTAATATACATATTCTTTTGTATATTTTTGTATTTACCATGAACAGAAAATGTTGTGGAAAATTTAATCTAGTAAGGGTGTAGTTTTTAGGTTAAGAGCTGTGCATGCTGATGAAATTATATATAAGAATTAGAATTAAGGGTTAAGATTAATTATAATTATTGTAAAATGATATGATATTTTACTTATTAATATATAATATTTTTAAAAAACTAATATTAAATTTTACCGCAAGAGCCGTAGCCAAAGCAATTGCAATGCCTGTTCCAATAGTCAATTCCCCAGACACAAGCGGAAGATATGGCTTGTTAATCTAAAATAAATATAAAAATTAGTTAGATTTTATGACGTAACATAATGAAATGAATGGCTTTTTTTAAATTGTAATAAGTAATTGAAGCTTGTATTATTGGCATGAAATCATCAAAACATATATTAATAAAACTTTACTACCTTATCGATTTCAATATCATAAAGTTGATTTACTGCAGAACAGTAAGTGTTGATGCAAAATATATAAGCCAGTGCCTGCAAAAGAAGTATATATATATATATATATATATTATTAAAAAAAGTATATATAATATTTTGATAAATATTTATACAAGGAATAGAGCAAATGTAAGTTCTACCTTTAATATTCCTATGAAAAATGGTAAAGAGATATCTGATAGATTCTCAATAGAAATGAGGCAGCTTGAGATTGTAGCAACAATCTGTAAAAAAAAATTTATACATTATATGATATGATAGTAAGAGCATGCATAAATATTATGATTGAAAAAAAAAAAAAACTTTTTTAAAGATTATGTATGAAAAGATCTGATAAGTTTCAAAATGCATTCTGTTTTGAAAGGAACTATTTGATTTAATAATCTTTTGTAGCATTATTTCAATGCATTTGTGCTTTGATGTCGTGTTAATATGAAAAAATTAATTGTTTAATTTGAAGGCATTTTTTGTGATAATTTGTGGTTAAAAAAGACAGAAAGTGATCATCAGGTGATGTTCTAAAAAAAGAGAATTAAAATATAATTAAATAATGAGTGATAAGAGATGATTTTATGAGTTATATAAGTAAATAATATGATATTAAATGGAGAAAAACTGTGAGGCCAATAATGAGAAATCTTATAGTTAAGTGTTCCTGAACTGGAGTGGCATTAAGATGTGTGGTATTTTAGGAAATACTTAAGTTACACAATTCTTTAAACTAAAAACAGACAATAATGTTATATTTGGATCGCAGAATATTATTATTTTTAAATAATATTATGAAAGATTGTCTCTCTAAAAAAGGATAGGTATACAATAAAAATATCTTATGGAAATTTGATGCTGAAGAACTTAACTGAGCCTATTGCTGCATATGGACGAGTAAATTCGTAAACAGCTTTCAGTGAAGGAATTGCCAGCTTAAGATCATCATCCTTCAAATCATATTTTGCAGCCTCTGATTCTCCAGAATCTGCATATTTAGAAGTTCTAAGTCTCCATCTTGCAGAATTTTGGCCATTAATGGAGCTTCCAACGTTGAAATATGCTTCTCTTTTCCCTTTTATGTTGATTTTGTCTGCTGCATGTTGATGTGCAGTGTGTTTTTGATCCGGTAATGCAACATATGAACCTGTTCATCTCAATAAAAATACAAATTTTAAATAAAAATTTCAATCAAGGTTTTATATGATATATATATATATATATATATGTGTGTGTGTGTTTAGTCAGACATAAAATGAGTTATGTAGAGCACAATATCTTTCTGTTGGTAAGAAGTTTGCGGGTTAACCCGTCCTATTTTTAACTTAGCAGGCCTAGGTTGGTTTTGGGTTCGATGAATTTAGGAAAGTTTTGTGATTTTAACCAAAAATTTGTGGCACAAAATCTCCGTAGTGAACCTTGGCTCATGTGAAATTGGATCAAAATTGACCTAGAATTCGATTAGAGCTAAGTTGACCTGAATTGAATCGATTTCGAGCCGACTAGAAATCACATTTGAGCTTTGTCTAATTTTGAGCTTCGTGCCACTTTTTTATAATTTTATGGCCGTCTAATGGACCAATTTTGACCTTAGTACATAACTAATTAGATTGGATCTCGATTGATTCTGACTAGTTTTAGTTCTCTGAATTGAATCTAGATGAGAACCGAAGAATCAGTCTAGTTTGATACAGATTGACTAGAATTGGATCGGTTTTGAATTGAAATATCTCTATCGTATATCGAATTTTTTTTTTTTAAATTTGTATGGTATAAACTTAGAAATTTTTCAAAAATTTTAAATGTTAATGTATTTATTTTTTGCATTAATTTAATTTATAAGTTAAAAGAGAAAGCAACATAGCCTCAGTTTTTTAGCATCCAAGGATCTTTGTATCTACCACATTAAAATCTTGTTTGATTCAAATATTAAATTTTTAATAATTTTTTTTTTAATTTAAATTTAATATTAATATTTATATTGAATGTGAAATAAAATTAATTTTTTACAGTAAAAATTTGTATTTGAGTTCTAAAATATTCATCAGCAAAGTTGTCAGCGTACCTCTCGGTAAAAAACATGTTGAGAGGAGGCGAGGCGAAGGAGCGATGGATACCGACTGCGACAAAATAGAACTCAGAGCCATGCTGCTGCTGCTGCTGCTTCTTCTTCTTCATCTTCTTCATCTTCTTCATTTATAGGAGAAAGTAGGCTTTCAAGCTTCAAACATGGCCTTCTGACAAGGTGATGTTGACAGATGCATGTTCAAGGCTGACAATTTCAAGTAGTTCTCTTTTTTTTTTTCTCTGAAAATCACAATTAGATGTAGTAAATCTTATGATATTGGCAGATCCTGCTGTTTGGCGCAATTGATCAAAATAGTAATAATTTTAAAAAATAATAATAGTAATAATAAATAAATTATTTTAATTATTCTACATAAATTTTAATATAAAAAATAATATTTTACTTTAAATACTTAATAATTTTTAATAAAAATATAAATTTTATTTCATATTTTAGATCAAAATACTCGATTTGAATATTTTAATCTAGAATGTGAAATAAAGTTAATATTTTTATTTTAAATTATTGAGTATGTAAAATAAAATA
>JAEMOT010001820.1:47528-60468 GCA_019297695.1 Apostasia ramifera | reverse complement strand
TGTGCGCCCGCCTGCATCTCGCAGTCTGCTCGCCGCTTCCGCCTGACCGCGCGCTTGCTGGCACGCCCACCTGCTCGCACCCGCGCACCGTTTAGCGCGTCGCCCTCTCAGTTAATCAGTCAAGGACTCTTCTCCGATTCAAATCACTGGTAAATTCTTTTCTGAACCTCATTAAGCTGACTATTTGATTTCAACGTAAATTATTCGCTCAATTTGAATTATTTATTTGGCTCTAATTGTGTGACCCGATATTTATTTGTGTGTTAATTACTGTTGGATGTAACGGTGAGACGTCTGTCCTAAGTTCCTGAACCTCGGATCTGATTTACTAAATTTAAATTGACGCCCTAATCTAAATTAATAAATTCTTATTTCTCATACGATTCAATTTAATTTTAATTTTAAATATCTTAATTTGCGGGATTCAAAAATCTTAGTTATCGTATAATTTATTTAGAAAATATTTTCTCTTAATTAAAATAATTTGCTAATCAATTTGCTGAATAATAATATAAAATATTATTGGCATTCTTTTCCGTCCCGCATCAAACTAATTCTTCAAAAACAAAAAAATGTCATAAGAATAAAGGAATTGACATACACATGCAGAGAGGTAAAAAACATAACTAATCACACAGTAAGACAAAGAGGGAATCAGAAAAGAAACAATGGGATTTGTAAGCCATGTAAAATAGTTTTGCAAGCATTAAAACTCACCTCGAAACAGGTATCACTCACAGGATAAGAATAAAGGAATTGACATGCACATACGCATAAGGAAAACATGAATAAACCATTTTACGATAAGAAAAGAAAAGAATCAGAAACGAAGCAACGGGATTTATAAGTCACGTAAATAGTTTTGCATGCATTAAAACTCACCTCAAGACAAGTATCACTAACTGATGGCGTTGATATGAAGCTCTTATTATCTTCAGAGAGAACTTTATCGTTTGGAATCAGATTAGCATCATTGAAATTTTTTTGGAAGGAATGTTGTTGAGAACTACCAGAATTATTCATAGCTTTTCCAGGAGGAAATAAACTGCACTTGTTTAATTCTAAAGATTTCACAATTGATTCACCCTCATTACTTTCCTTAACTGTTTTTTCCAAATATGAACTACTGCAGTCTTCTTTCTTCAACTCTTTCATAGAACCCCGGCTGTCACCATTATTAATTGGCAGGTAATCTTGTTCAAAATGCTCAATGACATCTTTACCACAAGGTGTCTTTTCTGTCTTAAAAAGTGTCATACCTTCAGGTACCTCAAGACCTGCTTTTGAATATTGCAGAGCAAGTCTACGTTTTTCACGTGCTGTCTCCGGCTGTTTCCAAATTCAAATGCACAGGATTCTCGTGAGAGCAACTATGGCAAATATTAAGAAAATGTCAATGTACATACCTGGCCAATTGTACCGGAAGACTGCAGAATAGAGTACGATTCATCTTTTATCTTATATTTCCTACAGCATCCAAAAGAAAATGACGTTTTAACATGAGAAAAGAAAGCACCTGTGAGATATAAATAAAATAAGGACTCTGGATTTTACGAGAACCAGCTAAAGAAATTAAAACAAAGTTGCGCTGATGACATACTGCAGTACGCTAATGCTTTTGGACAGTATCAACTTCTTCTCCTTCTCTTCCTATAAGCAAAAAAAGGTTTTGATGCGCAGAAACACCATCATAAATCGAACAGGAACACTTATATTCATGCAAACCTGTAATTTTTGAAGCTTTCTCTGCTTGCTCTTCCTATGAGATTGGGCTTCTTTGGCCTTAATCTTAGAAACCTATGAAAACATATATCAAAGTTTAGATGTAGATCTAGGATACTGGGAGGAAACCAGAAGTTTATCCAAAAAAAGAGATTCAATTAATTACCTTGCCAATGCCTTTCGTTTTTCTCCTTTTCTTTCCAGGTAAAATGAATGCATTGCTTCCCACTCCATTGGTACTATAGCATTCAACAAAGGATAGAATATTACAACTTGATTCCATAAAATGCAAAAATTAATGTAATACTAGTTAAGGGAAAAACATGACATGCATAACAACAACAGAAACAATATACACACACACACAAATATATCACAAAAGAAAGAGCATACACGAATCCATCTTGAATCTCCCCTGAACCTAGCAACTCAGAAGTCGTGGTTGATACTTGCTCGCCACCTTTAAAATTTTTTCCCATCACTTTTGATCTCTGTATAAAACATAATCATTTCAACCTAGTATCAACCAAATTGAAACCTTTTTTTTTTTGAGAATCCAAGAAATGGCAAAAAATGTTATTAAAATCTTCGATAAGTACAAACCCCTTTCTTGCCTCAATTGAAGCATCATGGGGTCAGACAACATAACCTCCCCAGAGACGAAGATGGCCAAAAAGCCCCTAAATTTGAAGAAAGATCAACAATCTAACCGCCTTCTCATTAAACTTAAGAATAACAAGATAGGAAGCAACTACAAATCGCCAACACTTGCTTTGTGACAACAAGTGAAAGGGTAGGCAATGCAACCCAAGTAGAGTAGTATTCACAGGAATCATAGGACTTTTTCCTTTGATAGAAGGACCAATCATAACCTGGCTCGAAGGGTTCGTAGCAATAGCAACACCAATAGGCAAAGGAGAATAACCAACTAGAGTAACTGCAAAGTCAAGGCACTGTCGCCAAATGGCCAGCTATCCCACAATTACACCATCACAGAAAATTTATGGAAGGAAGAAGATTCCTAATGCACATTGTGATGCCTCACAGAAGAGGCTTACTCAAACCAAATTTTGGCAATTAGATAGTAATTTTATTTTAATTTTTTAAATTGAGCCTAAAAACATCGATAAAGTATTGGCCGATTCAGATTAAATTATTGCTATGTAAGAAAAACTTGCTCAATTTGAACGTAATCAAATTTGAAAATTAGTTCCAAAATTGAAAGATTATCTAATTATTGGTATTCGTTAGGTTTATAGGAACAAATTAGATGAAAATGAGACCGTGGATGAAGCAAGACTAAAATAGTGGCTCAAATTTTTAACTAAATTGAAGGTATTAACTATGATGAGGCGTATACTCCTGTGGCTAGTCTTGAGTCAATTCACATTCTTTTGAATTTTATCGCGCATAATGACTTTAAATTATATCAAATGGATATAAAAAATGATTTTCTAAATAGTTTTATTAAATAACTTGATTTTATTAAACAGTCTCCTAGTTTTAAGTGTATTGATTTCGGATCATATTTTTAAGCTAAAGAAAACACTTTATGGATTAAAATAAGCTCGTAAAGTTTGGTATGAGAAGCTTTCTATTTTTTTAGTTTCGAAAGGCTTTAATCATGGAATAATAAACCCCACATTATTTATTAAAAATATAGATAAAGATATTTTTATTGCATAAATTTATGTAGATGATATAATTTTTTTTAAAATGAGTTTACCACTTTATGTAGAGTGAATTTGAAATAAGCCTTGTAGGTGACTTTAACACCTTTTTTATTTTCAATTCTTTTACAAAAATTAATGAATTTTTTAATAATGTTATTTTTATGTCTAAAAAATAGTATCCAATTAAACCTATTATAATCATCAACAATAACTAAAACATACCTACTACATGATGCGGGATAATATGCAAAATGCAATCTAAATTACTGATCAGTAAATAATTAAAACGGATGAGCAGAAATTGGTTCAAGAATATCTCTAATGATAACTAGGTGATAACTAAGAAACTATAAGTATGAGAAGCAGATCAATTTTAAATATCTAGAAACAAGTTCAAATAATATCTAATAAATTTATCAAATGATATTGAGCAACTATATCTCAACAGGTCAGATCCAGAGTACGCAGTAAAAGATATTCTCATAATAAAATATTACCCAACAGCAATTTAGTCGCACAGTAATGTCTAGGTCACACAGGTGAGCAAATCGAATAGTCTCAATAACAGACACCACTAGAAGATCTCGCAGATATTCGAAGTATTCAGTTGATATTCAGATTTACCTCAAGTCGAGATTCCATTATCACTGGGATGAGTCAAAATGACCCAAGCTGATGGTGCCGAGGTAGACGAGTGCCGAGGCAAAATCGCCCAAGTTGAGCGGGCAGTGAAGAGGTTGAAGGCGAGGCCGACGGAGCGCGTCGGGCGAGGGAGACCGTCAATCAGCAGAATGGAGGAGGCAAAGTGGGCTAGCGATGTTGAGCCTCGGCATCACCGGTGGCTAGCGGATCGGCTGGAACGGAGGCGGCGGCAATCGAGCGCCTGTAAGTGGAACTCGGGCGTACGGGGGCGCCGAACGGCGGAGCAGAGGCGGTAGACCGCTGTCGGAGCGGCAGCGGCGTCGCCGGAGGTCGGCGAGCCGTCTGGGGCGGAGGCGGGTGGAGGCGAGGAGAGGCGCGGCGGTCGGCGGGCGAGATTGGCGGCGCAGGCAGAGCAACCGCGGGCGACGCGCGAAGTCGGGCTCGGCGAGGGGCGCAGCAGGCAAAGGAGTGGGGCGACGGCGTCGCCGGAGCTCGCCGATGCTTGTCGGACCGGCGGGAGGGCGGTGGTACGAGCGAAGCGGGCGGAGCGGCGGGGCGGGTGATGCGGGTTCCCGAGCCGGCAGAGAGGGAGGAAGAAGATTGAGTATTAGGGCCGGGATTTTAGCCTGAATTTTGGTTGAGCTGAAATAGTGATTTAAAGAAAAAAAAATACTTTAAATTTTTTTAAAGTATTTAAAGATTTTTAATTAAGACTTAAATTTTTTCTTTCATCAAAATATAATATATAATATTCAAATTCAAAATAATTTCATTTTAGAATTAAAATAAATAATATAAGTTCGACGGTCATGTCAGCTAGAGAAAAATATAAATTATAACTAATAATTATAGTTTATGTCGGACCTTGGCATATTACAATTTGGTGATCATACCATTTTAATAATGTAAAAAACTAAATTAATTATATTCATATTTTATATAATTTTTAATATAAAAAATTTACTTATTTTATATTTTAAGTACTTTTAATTGAAATACAGGAAATAAAAAATAAAATATGAATTAAAGAAAAAGTTCATGTGCACATATGTGGGGATGTGCGTGAGATATGCATAATAAGAGTTGATAAATTATTAGGTGTAATATGCAAATTTATATTTAATAAAATGTCTATGTTGTACTATTTTTTAAATATATATTTTTCACTATATTTATATATTTCATCATTTTCTTTACATATTCATATATATATATATATATATATTGTTTATAAGAATTTTATGATATCATGAATAACTTTGGTGTGATTAAAAAAAATTATAATATTGATTGGAAGTTTATTTTTAAACTACAAAAAATATGATTATAAGTTATAACTTTTATCATAACTTATGCAAAATTATTACACTAAGGATATGCTCAAATGATCATAATATGAATGGATATATATTTCGTTCCATATTTTTTTTAATATTTGCATACATATTATACAAATTTTATTATGCTATATTTCACAGTTTTTTCACAAAATTTACAAAAAAAAATGCTTATTTTTTATTAAAAATTTGAGTAGTATAATATAAAAAAAAATTGCGTAAGACATTTTTGTAAAAATCTTTTTATGGAGATAATTTTTTCCGTCAATATGATATAATATGATAGTTATATTAAACTGAAGACACTTTAAATATTTTTATTTCATTTGAAACAATTATCTAGAAAAATAATTTCAATTAATGAAAGTTAAAGCAGATAATTGATACTGCACAAACATGAAATTGCTTCATCTGTGCAATTAATAAATTTATTTGAAAGAATAAAAAATGAACGAATTTATTTATTTGAGCATAAATGTATATACTTAAAAAATTCATTTAATTTGAGTTTTTTTACCTAAATATTACAATTAACTTTATTCATATATTATATACTATTTAATATTAAAATAAAATTTTTTTAATTAAATTTATAAGACAAAATATATTTTTTAAATCTAAAATTCAACCACTAAATCAAATAAAGCAAAAATGTATTTTATTTTCTAATGAAATGGCATAGATCTTTCGTCGTAAATAAATTAAAATAACAAAATGCCCTCATGCAGGATCGAACTGCAGACCTTCAGTTTACAAGACTGACGCTCTACCACTGAGCTATAAGGGCATAACGTTATTGCAAAATTTATTAATTATTAATATAATTTAACAATTGAATTAACTGTAGTTTCTCACAAAATTATAAATATAATTATTTTAGTTCTTGACACCTAAGAAATTCTTGAATTTAGATGGACTATAACTCAATCAATTAAGTGTCACATGTGCAATACAAGCAAGCAGGCCTGAGTAATCGTCGCACCAGTAATTGAGTTTCAAATATTACTTCATCTTAATCCAATAAACTTTTCTAATTTCCTTCAAAAAAATAATTTGAAAAGATGAAGGGGGCGTTTGGTTCAATGTTGTCTTGATGTTATATTATGTTATGTAGAGAAAGCAGTTGTTTGTTTAATGACATCTCCAGTTCCCAGCTGGTGGATTTTTTTTTTAGTAAAATGTTATATCCTAGTAGTTCAAAGATTTGTTTTTAAAACTACTTGTTAACAAACAGAGATGAAGTCCTGAGAATTAGCAATAGGCAATATTTCTAGTCTAGAACTTCAGTATCAGAGAGATAGTAATTACCTATAGGGATTTAAGGTGGTTCAGGGATAGTTTTCCTTACGTCTATTGAAGAGTTAAGATAAAAGTATTTCACTAAAATTAAAAAAGGTTTGGTTAGAGGACTAGTACAGGAAGAAAAAAAAAAGAAGAATACAAGGCTCATCCCCAATGGTTCTCAGGGGGAATCTGATTCTCTTCTAGTCTTCTTTTTCTGACTCAGGCGTTATTTTAAATGTGTCATCTCGTCTGATTTGTCCTCTCTGGAGCTTCGCCCAGAAGTATTTATAGGTAAGCTATAGTGAAGTTCAGTAGATTTTTCGAGTTGGAATATTGTATTTGTCAACTCCATATTATCGGAATATTGTAAGTCCATAATGTCGGCTCTACAATTGCCAGTTCTAAGAAAATCATCGGTAATGGTAAAGGCATGTAGGTCCTTGGTTTGTGTGACTGGTCAGATTTAGTGCTAATGGAAGTTGTGCTGATGTGATGATCTCCACTGGGCTGAGACAGTGACAGCTGAGGATAAACAAACATTGTGGCTGATGTACTGGGAGGTGCGGATGCTCAAATATTATGGCTGGAATTAAAGATCTGCGAAAGCAAAATATGATCAGTTAAATATCGCGACCAATAAACGAAACATCGTGTACGATGTTAAGTAAAGTGAGCCTTCAGATATTATGTATATGGCTAAAGATTCGACACTGAATCTAAATATTAATACTATCATCTTTTTTATATCAAAAAAATAAAAAATAACTATCACATCCACGACAGGCATTGAGTCAAGTTCACTCAAGCCGGTTTTTTACCTTAAAGTTAAATATTTTAATTTTGAGTTAAATTTGATTCAATTGATTAAATTTTATTTGATTTTAAATTTATTTTTAATTAAATTAAACTTAATTGTTAATCATTTTTTTTATCTAAATATATATTTATAGCTTAAATTTCTTTATATAAATCATGATTATAAATTTTATGATTAAAATGTTTTTAACTATACTTAAAAAAATGAACGCATGCACATAGATCAAACTATTTATAAATTGGGTCAATCCTACTTCAAATGAATTATCTAATTTGAAATAGTTATTAGACCTCAGGAGCCTGGATGCAACTTACCCTTAAATTAATGTTAAATGTGAAATGAGTATAAATATTAAAAAAAAAAAAATAGTGTTGTTGAGGCCGGCCAAGCTTTAGTCCCACATCGCCCATCGCTAAACGTGGAATTTGGCGGGGGCTAAAAATATGGCTCTTTGTGGTAACCCGGGGGTGAAAGACGACTCGCTAATAATCGAGTAGATAGGGTCGTGCTGACACCATCAAAAGCGCGACCCCCCCTACTTCGGTGCATCCACTAATCCAGTTGTATGGACCTAATCACTAATCCAATTGTATGAACCTAATCAATATATTTGTTTCACACAAAAAATCCTGTTATTAGTGGATAAGCAAATATGAACCTATAAGATAATTTTAATATGAACCTATGTGATGTTAAATTCTAAACACAGAAATAATTTACTATTAATTATTAAAAACCATTCCATCCCATTAATTAATTTATTTAATATATCTTATTTTATTTCAACAGAAAGAAAAACATTTTACAATGAGAAGCAGGACCTCCACAAATCAGAGGACCTTCCAAAAATTGGCGGGCAAGCCCACCGAAGTAGGGGGTCTCGCTCGCCTTCTTAAAAGTGTGTTCGCTTTGATGGGTGTTGGCACGACCCACCGTCTCTATTCGATCATTAGCGAGTCGCCGTTCACCCCGACAGAACGGGTTACCAAAAATAATACCGCCACAGCTGCATTTTAATAGTCCCCGCCAAATTGCACGTTTAGCGATGGGCGATGTGGGACTAAAGCTTGGCGGAGATGGAGCGAACATGCTCCACAAATGGACCCGCTTCTATCGCCTCGAATCTAGGTTCCGATTCGATCGGTGATGCCGGCGGCGACGTTGGCGGCGGCTCCGACGGCGACCGCCGCCGGAATGGCGATGCTGCTCTGCATCGTGCTGAGCCAGAGGCGTGCGGGGAGGCGGAGGGGGAAGGAGGGGCCCGAGAAGGGGATTCAGGGCGGCGGCGAAGAAGAAAGGAGGAGGGAGGCGGAGATGGAGCGTAGATTCTCGAAGCGGCAGGCGGAGCCGCCGGCCACTTGGCAGGAGGCGGTGGCGACGGTGGCGGAGACGATCCGGTTCACGTACTCGGAGACCCTTGGGAGGTGGTCGATCGGAGATTTGGCCTTCGGGATCAAGCATCATATGAGAAGACAGGTAGGCGAATTGGATTTAATGGATTGAACTTGGTTATTCGTTGACTTACTCATGACAGTTTTTTTTATTATTCTTCTTTTGTTGTTGCGGTCCTGAGAATGATGATCTTTTTGGTCTTGTTTCTTCATCAAGTTAAACTCTGTTGAACCCTTTTTTGAAGATGTTAATCCAGTAGCAAAACACTTTGAAATGTTCCTTTTTGCGGGGCTTTATGTAATTCATACACCTGTTTCATTCCGCTTATGTTTGGCTTTATCTATGCTCTGTTGTTGGACAAAAGAGATTTAACCTTAGCGGACAGGTTTCTTAAGAATATAAAATTAGCTGCGTATATCTTCTTATGATCTCGTGATGCCACAAACATTTTTTACAAGCAGTAGGAATGTATCTCATCAGCAAGTTTTAAATTACATATGCAATCTGGACTGGCCATTGCAAGCAATATCGTTGCAGTTAAAATGTATCTAGAATGGCCACAAAATTGTTTCTGGATGAACAACAATTGAGTTTCAATCAGTTATTATAACATACAAGAATCATTCAGAAGATGCAACCTTTGCTCACCTTTAGCCCCAGGAAGTGCACCGCTATGCGGGATTCATTGTAAGGGATTTCTAAAGCCTAATCAAGATGATGATGACAAACGTGCTGCTTCTGAGATGCTAGTGTAGCAGGGCTGATTGTCACCGATTCGAAAAAATTTAGGATTAGAAATTTTAATCTTTGAGTGAAAAAAATGAAATAAGGAAGAAAAGAAACCCAACAATGATTATGTGCAAAAACAGCATTTTGGAGGCTTCTTGAAATTTTTTGCATGAAGCACTACCATGTGGACATTTTGTAGAGCACACTGGACAACATATCCATCATGTAAGCATTTCAGCCCATCACCAAACTGTAAAGTGATCATTAGCAATCGGTACATCTCATAAGAAATTACAGGTATTAAGAAATGTAACCATAATTTTCATTTGTAGCTCACATTACATGGCTCAAGAATTGATGCGATAATTTTTTGTTTT
This sequence comes from Apostasia ramifera, assembly GCA_019297695.1. Lineage (NCBI taxonomy): Eukaryota > Viridiplantae > Streptophyta > Magnoliopsida > Asparagales > Orchidaceae > Apostasia > Apostasia ramifera. Next base: position 50,495 of record JAEMOT010001820.1, on the reverse strand, counting down.
CCTCAAGTTGCAGAGCAAGGGGTTTCGCTGGAGATATTTAAAGGCGGAAAAGGCAAAAAGATACAAAAAAACACAAAATGATAGAAGCAGACACTTATAGGACAGCTACCATCTACATTGATATGCTGTTAAATGCAGCCTTTTCACCTATAATGCTATTTACTTGAATTGTAACTATGATCTCTGAATTACCTTGAAGTTTAATTAAACTATGACAGATGCCTTCATTCCAAAGTGCTTATAAATCAATCAACCAGTACAACGTTGCATTTCTTTCAGGGTCTAGACGTTGCTAGTGTATTTGCAGGAAGCAATTGTCTAAAGCTAGAGGGACCAGAACTTATGGATGAATTAATATACTTCACAAGGTTGCTGGATCTCTGCATAGTATTTTCAAAGAAACCTTTCACCATCTTTATGAAATGCTCTGACTTTTGCCAAAAGGATATTCTTTTCAAAAAGCAGAGAGCGGGTGTGCGTAAGTATTTACAGTAACCCTGCCTTTCAATTCCACACAATTTGTGACTTCTGACAATTTATATCATTCTTCATTTCAGAATGAACTTATAATTAACTTGAGATTTTTTTTCTTGGTTCATTTTCAAATATATACAGCTGCTAAAGCCTGCTTTTACAATTTTGCGGGATAAAAGTTCAAAATGTATTCTCCTTATGATTCGAGGAATGCATAGCATCAAGGATACACTGACTGCTGCAACTGGTTTGGTGGTCCCATTCTGTCATTCAATTCAAGATGAAAATGGTGCTACCGAAGTAGTCTTAGGATATGCACATTGTGGAATGGTTTATGCTGCCCAATGGATTGCAAAATGTGCCGCTCCTTATCTACTTAAAGCAGTTCATCTATATCCTGCCTACAATATCAAGGTAGATGTGTGTGCGTAGAGTCTTTCCCTTTAATCATTTGTACACATTGAATAGCCACATATCATTATCATGATAATACTATAATCATTGTTGTTGGTTCAACAAAGATATATTCAAAATGTTTTTGCCTATTTAGAAACATCCAATCAATCTATAGAATAGTTTTTGAGACTATTCCATTATAATCTAATTTTAGACTTTGTTAGAATATAAAATTATTCTTGGGCTATAACCATAAGCTTAACCTTTTAGGTTAGTTGAAAATTAGAGGTTTAACATGGTATTAGAACCAGATGTTTTCAAGTTCGAACCCTGGTGACCTATTTATATATAGCATAAGATTTTCTTAAAAAAAGTGCATATGCTAAAGTCTACACTATAAAGCAAATACACTTGCACATGAGGGGGTATATTAGAATATAAAATTATTTCTAGGTTATAACATACATGCTTAAGCTTTTAGGCCAATTGATAACTAGAGATTTAATAGACCCCCTCTTGTCTTCTTAAATACCAAAAATGGGTTAACAATTGACTAAAATTGTGGTTAGCTCTTTTATCTTATATTTCTTAAAAGCATATATGTTGATGCAGCTACATTGTTTATATTTAATAGTATATTACCAACACAAATGAAGACATGGTTGCACACTCTTGCATAAATAATATTAACAAGAGTCCAAAACCGTGGTTAGCACTTTTATCTTATATATCTTAAAGCATATACGTTGATGCAACTACATTTTTTATATTTAATAGCATATTACCAACACAAATGAAGACATGGTTGCACACTCTTGCATAAATAATATGCTCACACAGGCATAAACATAAAAGAAGCTATCCTATTAGAATATCTACTGCCTGCCATGCCTTCCTCATTTCCATGGTTAAAATGCATCTAACTACTTATATTATAAGTATTTTTTTCATTCCCATGTTCATGGGATCTGTTATCATTGGTGATCAACTGACGGTTAAGCTTGTAGGTTATTATTCCCGGGGAATAATTTTATTTCTCACACCCTCTCATGCCCAAGCTTATTTGCTTTGTAGTGAGGAGTTCGGTATAGATGCTTTTTTTCTAACCTTATATAGATAAATAGCCTTCACCAAGGTTTGAACTTGAGAGTTGAGACATTTTAACTGCAATATCATGTTAAGTCATTGGTTACCGATTGACCAGAAAGCTTAATCTTGTAGGTTATGACTCAGGAATAATTTTATATTCTAATAGAATCAAACTTATTTTTGACATGAAGTATGAATATTTATTATTCTTGATTTGTTTACAAAATAGAAGTGCCTTATGGGATATCCAAGATGGTATAATATTGAAACATTCCAAATGATATGTTGTCCCTTTAGAATTATTCTTTCATAGACTGAGTTTTGATTAGTATCACTGCAACATAATATCAACTTTAGAGAGACCATGTAAAGAACATGAAATCATGTTGAGCCTATGGTACATAATCTGATATGTGTATACATTCACGCATACACACACGCGCGCACACACACAAACATATATATATATATATATTTGTGCGTGCGTGTGTGCTGTATAAATTGCTAAATTTTACAAAATGATAGCGAATTCTGAAAATTTTGCTAAAATGAACTGGAATACTTTGGTCAAAGTTGTTAAGCACAAGAAAATGTAATGTGTAGTATTTTTGTGTTTTCCAAGTCAATAATCTTTGCTATCCATGACTTGTTAGGATAATGATTATTAAATGCTATGAACTAGAGTGAATTAGTTGACGCTGTTTGGCAGCCACATTCTCTCTGTATACGTGTTCTTAATGAATTTGGGTTTAACAATCTATTTAGGGCATGAACTTGCAGTTTGCGTAACTAGCTCCAGATATATTTTTTGTAATGGTCTCCATGTAGTAACTTATATCATTTGCCAGCTAATGATTGAATCATAGACGATTAGCAATCTGATTTTTTTGCTTGCCATGTTGGTTCCTGGCACCTTACAAGAGCCTGAATTGTATGGAGAAATGCATATATTTTAAAATGTGAAGAAGATTCAAACGTCCGGCTGGCTCTACCTTACATTAACTGTTA
>JAEMOT010001820.1:12016-47486 GCA_019297695.1 Apostasia ramifera | reverse complement strand
TTTACAGTATAACAGCCAACATTAGCCTTTCTCTTGGTCATCAGATTGTTGGCAATTCACTAGACGGGGGCGTTGCTGCACTATTAACCTATGTTCTTCGTCAGCACATAGAATTCTGTTTAGCTGCATGTATTGCATTTGCTCCAGGCATGTCTCACCTAATTTACATGTATAATTTCAATAAGAAGATTGTTTAATGCAAGTACTAGCATGAGCCATCAAATATTTTCTCTCATGTGCTTCTCACATGGCCATTTTAACATTCTTCTTACTCACCAACAACATCCTAGAAAAGATTGGTTGAAGGTTAAAATTTTAGAATGACATTGTTTTGTTTTTTACTTAGCATAAAGGTCCTTATTTATAGATGGACACAACCTACCCTATTTCTTAGATTGATGTTAGAGATTTATGCACATTACATCGTTCATTTCATCCAACATTTTGTCAGTATCTTTAACTGATGCCTTCGACTTCTAATAATTGGCTTGGACACTATTTATTAGTTATTATTTAAGCCAATAATGATAAAGGTCAGACCATGAAAATATGAATTAGTAAATAGGGATAATTATTGAGAAATAAGGGAGTTGGTTGATGCGTGATACTTCCAACATTTACATGGTTAGTCCTTCAGTTTAAGTTCATAATTTTCATATAAATCAATGGCTAGCCTTTTCTATAAAACCAGTGTTTTCTTTGGGGCTGTTTAATCTATCACATTGTGCTACAAGTCCGAAATTAATCTCTTGCTGACTTGTGAGAATGAACTTTTTGGTTAAAAGAATAATAACTTGAAGCAACCACACAAACGTTTTTTGTATGCAATTTTGAAAACTTACCTGTTTGGTTCATTGGGCATGACCATTTTTTCAATTTTTTTTATAAAAAATATAATTTTTTTTTTGAGATATATATATATATATATATATATATATATGATGAAAAATAAATTTAGTTAATTGTGAGAATATTAAATAAAATTAGTTGATGTATTGAGAATTGTATAAGCTATTTTTTTTTTTTAAAAAAATTATTATGTCCAAGTTAGGCATGACAGAGACATTTGAGAACCAGTTCAATTTCCTATAAAACATATGCTGCTCACATAAAGTTTTTGTTTCAGTTTTGAATATTACTTTATATTACCACTAATGTTCATAGTGTAGTGTTTTTTTCAGTTGCCTGCAAGACATGGGATCTTGGAGAGTCAGGGCAAAACTTTGTCACGACTATCATTAATGGTTCAGACCTTGTGCCAACATTTTCACTTGTTTCTGCTGACAACCTGCGGTTTGAGGTAACTATATTCTTGTACAAGATACAACTGTATTTATACATGTAAGAATACTATTTTTTCTGGGCCACAAACTATAATCTTAAGGTTTTAGGTCATTTGATAACCAGAGATTTAACATGTTATTTGAGCTAGAGGTCTCAAATATCTATAATTTATTGATTAGGTTCATAATTCTTACTTCATTTATCTCATTATCTTTCAAAAACCCAGCGAGCATCACGATGGCATTTCTCTTCCTGCGACCATATCTGTCGTGCCCTAGACGTATGACAGGTTCAACGAATGGAAAAGCAAGGAAGGCTAAGTTGGCAATTAAAGGAGGAACAAAGGTTAAAATGCTTATATCCTTTAATTCATTGTACAGTGTGTATCATGAATGTATTAAACATTTGTTGTGCACAATTGTAGGTGGATGCTGCTGGAACAAGTAGACGAAACACGTTGGGCTCAAACATAGAAGCAGAATCAACACAAAAAAGTTTGAACAATTGAAGGAATTTATATTCTGTCTGGAGCAAGTTGTTATGTTGAGAGTTGAAGGAATTTCAATTTTTTTTTTTTTTAATGAAACTTCTAGGAATTTAATCTCTTTTTTGTTTTGAATGAAACTTCTACTCTGTTTGCTGATCTGGAAATTGAAATTTGATTGTAATGACCAGTTCAGTTTTTATTCTCTATTTATATATATATGCCTGGAACACTATGACATCACCATTTAAGTTTTTGTTCATAGTTTAAATGTTACAGTATATGATTAATTTTCAATTGATTTTTTCACATATTAATTCTGTTTGCCTGAGATAATTCATAAAATAGCTGTCATTAATTCTAAGAAAAGTTGTCATTAATCTTGAGAATTATGTTCAAATTACTTTGACTAATTTGATAATCAAACTTCAATCAATTCAGCATATATAAATTGATTTGTACTGATATTATGTATGTATAGTGCAAATTTTGTTCAAGATTTAAGCTCCAAAACAGAATGGGTTTTAAGCAGACCCATTGCTCATTGAAGGCTTCCTGTGCAGCTCCATTCCTTATTGCAATCATCTTGAGCAGAAAATTTAAAACATAGCCATAAAACCCATTCAATCTATATGAAGTAACCTCACTAGTCATAAACTCAATATTTAAAAACAATGGATTATAAAATATTTCATTGACTATAATCTCGAGCAAACTTTCAATCTATATGAAGTAACATTACTAACCATAAACTCAATGCACAAAATTAAGTAGATATAAACCATGTTCAACAGGAAATAATATGATAGAAGTGTATATTACAATCCTCAATGCAGTCTACATTCAACTTAAATACAAAGCAACCGCATACACGGTTAAACTCATTATAAGTATAAGTTTTAATTGCTTCACTTTCTCAATTAAAACAGAGATATGACGCTCCAACAAAGAAAATCTTTCATTAGTTTGATGCATGTAATTATCTATGATTTCCCTCACATCTCTCAGTTCATCTAATACTTCAATGTTCTCCTTCGAAGAAGCTTTTTTGTCAGTCTCGATATCTCCCTGATGTTGTAAACCACTGTCGCTTGACTCTGTCTACCATTCAAAATAGTTGCAAGTATTGGTAAAACACGCATAGTATAACCTATCTTTGTTTGCATCGGACTCTGAAATTCTTATAGTAGACCGCCGCTTACATCTACACTGCTTATTCTTGAATTGTATTTTTGGAGAAGAGTAAATTCCACTACTATAAGACTTGTTGTAGTAGCTCATTGTATCTGAAACAACATTTACACAATAAATGTACACATCAGCAAAACGAGTACCATCATTAATATCGAACAAAAAATATATGAATGCAATGGGCGAATGAATAAAATAAATTGAAATTATATGGAAAAGAAATCTATTCAAAAAATCCATAATATATAAACCTTCTCAACTTAGAAAGGCATGGCTGGCCTGTACTTCCATAAAACTATATATTAATCAAAATCAGTAAGCTAAGAAAGTAATTCTAAACAACTAAATGATAAATCCATTTAAAATTTGCCAATTACTTGCTACGGATGGAATGGAAAGGGAGAGCATGCTTATTGAGCAAAAAGAGATAAATCTAGTAGAGATACAAACACAGAAAAAAGGAAGTGGATGAAGTGTTTACTTTTAGCTTTAAATCTCACAGAGAAAATAACCGAGAACTGTGGGGGAAGAAAATGAAGGAAGCGCTCACCATTGACTAAGGTTTCAATGAGAAGGCAAACGGGAACCGCAAAGGTGATACGGAGGCTGGAGAGGCATACCGTTTACGGGATGGTGCAGTGCACTCGTGATCTGGAGGGAGGGAACTGCTGGGACAGCTTGGATCTTGTCACTGGATGGATTCCGATGGCCGGCGGCTGCTGGAATAGCAGCGGCTGCAATCTTCTCTACTGCAACTGCGTCATCAGATATGAGACGTACAATTTCCTCTCGCCCGTCGATGCGTCACCTTCTTCCTGCAGATCCACTGATCTCCCAGAGACGATTAGGGTTTCACAACATAAGTAGCAGCGCGAGGAAATAAAGACCTGTTTGCGATTTTCATTCTGTTTCGATAGGGATAAAATCATCATTATCCTTCTTTTTAATGTCTGAGTAACGAAAAGACCTGTATGATAACAATTATGCGGATAAGGACCTGAAAGGTAAATTTTAAAAAACATAGACCTGTGTGATATTAAGCTCTAAACTCAAGGACCTGGGTGTAATTTGCCCATTATCAATTATAAATATAATGCTTGCGAAGATAATCATAAAGATCATATAAATATTTAAATACATTATTGGGAGGTTATTTTCGTTAGTTAACTAATTTCTACTCTTGAAGATTATTAGTAAAAATATACTCAAAAGGAGTTTGCACAATCCATATATTATTACTTAACAGGAACAATTTCATTTATGAATATTGAAGCACGTTACTGTCATCCTCATTTGATAAAAATAAATAGAGAATTTACATATCACCCTCAAAAATTAAAATTTATTATTTTTAAACGGCATTTTTAAAGTTTATTATTTTTATGCAGCACTCATATCTAATTTTAAAAGTAGGATACTGTCTGTAAATTCATCCCAAAATGAAAGACTGTTGTTTGAAAATAATAGACTTTAGGGGTGCTGCCTGAAAATAATAATTTTTTGAGGGTGATAGATATAAATTTTCTAAATAAACAATCATAATCAGCAATAGTACGACCAATAAGAAATTTTGTGAGTGATTAGCGGTTGAAGTATTAGAGCATAAATCGTATAAATATCCAAAAAAAGTTTTGTTTTAAGATAGGCAGTTGTTGTTTGATGATACAATTTTGAGCATTTCATAAGAGAATCAAAATGAGAGCTCATTATGTAGCGACCAACAAATTGCCTACACTGTGTGGCTTCAATAAAAGACTATAATAGCGTAAATAATAAAAACTAAAGAGTGAAAGTCCAAATCAAATATGCAACAAAAATAAATCTCTATAATGTCTTAAATTAAGCTCATCACTAACAATAATAAGTTAATGACGACAACAAAGAATCTGATAAAAGATGATAGCAGGAGCAATAAGGGTGATGATCTGACCCGTGAATCCAATCCGAACTCAACCTGTAAATTTCGAGTATGGATCATGAATTTTGACTCATTTATTAAAGGGGTCGAGTTCAGGTTGGGCATAATTGGATCGGGTTCGGATTAGGTTGGACATTTATCAAAAGATACTCTATAAACGGGTCGACCCGCCAACCTGACCCATTTATTAATTGGGTTGGGTTTGGGTCATAGATTTTAATCCATTTAATAAATGAGTCGGATTCGGATTGAGGCTATTCGGGTCGAGTTGGATTCGAGTTCGACCCGAACCCGACTCGCCGACCCATTTTGCCACCCCTAGCAATAAGGGAATTTGACCTGATAGTGCAAAAAGTATACATAACCTTGAAGATGCTCAGGCATGCCCAAAGTAATAGAACACTCAATCTATAGACTCAGCTATGAAACAAAATTGATTCATGCAACCAATCATGGTAATAAGCCGAAAAGCTCAAGCGTGAAGAATGCAATATTATGAACAATACTCACACCAGTAAATTTAATTAACACCATGCCTGGAATAAATAAGTCCAACACCCAAACATCAGGAATCATGACTGGCTCTTATAGCAATTGGATTTTATTTTGAACCAGTATGAATTATTTTAAAACACTTAATCTAAAAACTAAGAAAATAACCCCCACAAACTCCACAAAAAATGCCAATATATACAGAACTTCCTGAAAACAACTGTTTTTCTATATGACTTTCCCTGTTATATAGTTGCACTAGAACTGGAATAACGTCTTTCAAAAAAAAAAAAAAAACAAAAAAGAACTGGAATGATATGAGAGGAGTAGCAATTACAAAAGGAACAATTGGAAAGCAACAAAAGTCTTTCCCACATAAGTACAATAGATGATCAAAATGGGAAAAATATAAAAAAGAAATCTTTAAAAACAAATGTACATACATTTTGACTTTGAATAAGAAACTCTTTTATTCAGTGGACAATGAATTTCTTAGCTGCAATGTAACATCCATGTAAAGAATGAATCATCAACTAATTACATTTCTTAATTGTTGCTAATTAGCTTTTAACTTTGGTTCTTAGGATGTCAACTGAGTCCATAATCATCAATCATCATGGAACCTTCAAATAACTTTAATCTACACAAGAATGAGATAAATTTACATTTTTTTTCTCAGTTGATGAGCTGCTTTCCTTCTTTTTAAGGCTCTCAATCAGTAGTTCTATCATCTTCTTATAAACAGGCATATAATGGTCCTTTATCATATTCGGCGATAGCCGAATTTTGCCATATAAATGTCGTGGAGTTTCATACATGTCGATGCCTGGTTCACCAGCAACACTCCGACCTGAATTCGCGTCTGACGCTTTCACAGCTACTATGTGCCTGATTCTACCAGGAGGAAAGAAATGGATGTCCTCTGCTGACTTGAGTTGTTTGCACTCTACACTACCATGTAAAGATGCTTCTTCATCTATAATATCTTCCTGATTTTGTAGACTATCTTCATCAGGCCTGTTTAATTCCTTTTCAAGCTCATTCCAGAGTTCATTTTCAACCATATCTTCTTCTGTGGAAACACCAATGGCATCATCTGTCTGTGCAAATGACTCTTCAGCAGCTCCTTCACAACATTCATTTGTACTGGAACTTGGATGATTGATTTGTTCAACGAATGATCCACTTTCATGGTGTTCGATATTATCGGAATAATTGTCAGATTTGGATGGAATGCTTGAATGATGTGCAATCTCCTCTTCATACCATGCAAGAATTCCTAGGCAATCCATGCATCTAGCTAATCCCAAGGCAGCATGCTGTGCATTTCGGAGAACAACCTGAAATCTCACTCAGGAAAAGATTGGCCTCAGTACGGTGAAGTTTCAGTAGGCCCCAGTGGCAAGGGTGATTGAATCTGAGATGAAAGATGACAAACGTTGAACATAATTGTACCTGACTTTGGTGGGAGATTGTTTTGGCGCATGATGTAAAAGGTTCCTGGATTTGATCACGCAGGTCACTTAACCATGAGGAAGCTGCGACCTGAAGGTGAAAAAACAACTATAGATACATCCTAAGTGCAAAACTGATGGTAGAGAAACCAAACATGCTTCATTTTGGCAGGACGAAAGGCAATGTAGTTAGAGAACAATTGAAAAAAAAAGGCATATCTAATCGCGAGGCAAATGATACAGTCGGGTAGACAAGCATAAGACCACAGCATGTCATAAGTTTTTCAAGCTTTTAACAAGTCCTGTAGTGTTAACTCTCTAGTTATTAACTGACCTAAAAGCTTAAACTTATAGTTTATGACCCAGGAATAATTTTTAAGAATAAATTATTAATAAATCTCCATACTTTATTCATAATTAAACTTTAATCCATATTTTTGAAAATTATTTACATAGATTCCTAGAATTTAAACCATGGACATCAAAATAAAGCAAAACAGGGACCAAGTGAAGGATTTCAAAAAAATAGGACAAAAATGTAATTATAGGTAAACCGTAGTGACTAATTAGTAATTTATTATTTTTTTCCCAACCATAGGTTAGGATAATTGGAGGTCATTAGGGCTAGAATGTGAGACCTCTAGCTCAAATAACATGTTAAATCTCTGGTTATCAAATGACCAAAAACCTTAAGCTTGTAGTTTGTGGCCCAGAAAAAATAGTATTCTTACATGTATAAATACAGTTATATCTTATACAAGAATATAGTTACCTCAAGCCGCAGGTTGTCAGCAGAAACAAGTGAAAATGTTGGCACAAGGTCTGAACCATTAATGATAGTCGTGACAAAGTTTTGCCCTGACTCTGCAAGATCCCATGTCATGCAGGCAGCTGAAAAACACAACACTATGAACATTAGCGGTAATATAAAGTAATATTCAAAACTGAAACAAAAACTTTATGTGAGCAGCATATGTTTTATAGGAAATTCAACTGGTTCTCAAAGGTCTCTGCCATGCCTAATTTGGACATAATAATTTTAAAAAATAAAATAAAATAGCTTATACAATTCTCAATACATCAACCAATTTTATTTAATATTCTCATAATTAATTAATTTTATTTTTCATCATATATATATATATATATATCTCAAAAAAAAATTATATTTTTTTATAAAAAAATTGAAAAAATAGTCATGCCCAAGTAAAAAAAAAATTTATATTTTTTATAAAAAAATTGAAAAAATAGTCATGCCCAACTTGGGCATAACCCAAACAGGTATGTTTTCAAAATTGCATACAAAAAACGTTTGTGTGGTTGCTTCAAGTTATTATTCTTTTAACCAAAAAGTTCATTCTCACAAGTCAGCAAGAGATTAGTTCCGGACTTGTAGCACAATGTGATAGATTAAACAGCCCCAAGGAAAACACTGGTTCTATAGAAACGACTAGCCATTGATTTATATGAAAATTATGAACTTAAACTGAAGGACTAGCCATGTAAATCTTGGAAGTATCACGCATCAACCAACTCCCTTATTTCTCAGTAATTATCCCTATTTACTAATTCATATTTTCATGGTCTGACCTTTATCATTATTGGCTTAAATAATGACTAATAAATAGTGTCCAAGCCAATTATTAGAAGTCGAAGGCATCAGTTAAAGATACTGACAAAATGTTGGATGAAATGAACGATGTAATGTGCATAAATCTCTAACATCAATCTAAGAAATAGGGTAGGTTGTGTCCATCTATAAATAAGGACCTTTATGCTAAGTAAAAAACAAAACAATGTCATTCTAAAATTTTAACCTTCAACCAATCTTTTCTAGGATGTTGTTGGTGAGTAAGAAGAATGTTAAAATGGCCATGTGAGAAGCACATGAGAGAAAATATTTGATGGCTCATGCTAGTACTTGCATTAAACAATCTTCTTATTGAAATTATACATGTAAATTAGGTGATACATGCCTGGAGCAAATGCAATACATGCAGCTAAAGAGAATTCTATGTGCTGACGAAGAACATAGGTCAATAGTGCAGCAACGCCCCCGCCTAGTGAATTGCCAACAATCTGATGACCAAAAGAAAGGCTAATGTTGGCTGTTATACTGTAAAAAAAAAAAAAGATATATACTAACAGTTAATGTAAGGTAGAGCCAGCCGGACGTTTGAATCTTCTTCACATTTTAAAATATATGCATTTCTCCATACAATTCAGGCTCTTGTAAGGTGCCAGGAACCAACATGGCAAGCAAAAAAATCAGATTGCTAATCGTCTATGATTCAATCATTAGCTGGCAAATGATATAAGTTACTACATGGAGACCATTACAAAAAATATATCTGGAGCTAGTTACGCAAACTGCAAGTTCATGCCCTAAATAGATTGTTAAACCCAAATTCATTAAGAACACGTATACAGAGAGAATGTGGCTGCCAAACAGCGTCAACTAAAGTATTCCAGTTCATTTTAGCAAAAATTTCAGAATTCGCTATCATTTTGCAAAATTTAGCAATTTACACAGCACGCACGCACGCACAAATATATATATATATATGTGTGTGTGTGTGTTTGTGTTTGTCTATATATGTGTGTGTGTGTGTCTATATATATATATATATATATATATATATATGCGTGAATGTATACACATATCAGATTATGTACGATAGGCTCAACATGATTTCATGTTCTTTACATGGTCTCTCTAAAGTTGATATTATGTTGCAGTGATACTAATCAAAACTCAGTCTATGAAAGAATAATTCTAAAGGGACAACATATCATTTGGAATGTTTCAATATTATACCATCTTGGATATCCCATAAGGCACTTCTATTTTGTAAACAAATCAAGAATAATAAATATTCATACTTCATGTCAAAAATAAGTTTGATTCTATTAGAATATAAAATTATTTCTAAGTCATAACCTACAAGATTAAGCTTTCTGGTCAATCGGTAACCAATGACTTAACATGATATTGCAGTTAAAATGTCTTAACTCTCAAGTTCAAACCTTGGTGAAGCCCATTTATCTATATAAGGTTAGAAAAAAAGCATCTATACCGAACTCCACGCTACAAAGCAAATAAGCTTGAGCATGAGAGGGTGTGAGAAATAAAATTATTCCCCGGGAATAATAACCTACAAGCTTAACCGTCAGTTGATCACCAATGATAACAGATCCCATGAACATGGGAATGAAAAAAATACTTACAATATAAGTAGTTAGATGCATTTTAACCATTGAAATGAGGAAGGCATGGCAGGCTGTAGATATTCTAATAGGATAGCTTCTTTTATGTTTATGCCTGTGTGAACATATTATTTATGCAAGAGTGTGCAACCATGTCTTCGTTTGTGTTGGTAATATGCTATTAAATATAAAAAATGTAGTTGCATCAACGTACATGCTTTAAGATATATAAGATAAAAGTGCTAATCACAGTATTGGACTCTTGTTAATATTATTTATGCAAGAGTGTGCAACCATGTCTTCATTTGTGTTGGTAATATACTATTAAATATAAACAATGTAGCTGCATCAACATATATGCTTTTAAGAAATATAAGATAAAAGAGCTAACCACAATTTTAGTCAATTGTTAACCCATTTTTGGTATTTAAGAAGACAAGAGAGGGAGTCTATTAAATCTCTAGTTATCAACTGGCCTAAAAGCTTAAGCATGTATGTTATAACCTAGAAATAATTTTATATTCTAATATACCCCCTCATGTGCAAGTGTATTTGCTTTATAGTGTAGACTTTAGCATATGCACTTTTTTTAAGAAAATCTTATGCTATATATAAATAGGTCACCAGGGTTCGAACTTGAAAACATCTGGTTCTAATACCATGTTAAACCTCTAATTTTCAACTAACCTAAAAGGTTAAGCTTATGGTTATAGCCCAAGAATAATTTTATATTCTAACAAAGTCTAAAATTAAATTATAATGGAATAGTCTCAAAAACTATTCTATAGATTGATTGGATGTTTCTAAATAGGCAAAAATATTTTGAATATATCATTGTCGAACCAACAACAATGATTATAGTATTATCATAACAATGATATGTGGCTATTCAATGTGTACAAATGATTAAAGGGAAAGACTCTACGCACATACATCTACCTTGATATTGTAGGCAGGATATAGATGAACTGCTTTAAGTAGATAAGGAGCGGCACATTTTGCAATCCATTGGGCAGCAGAAACCATTCCACAATGTGCATATCCTAAGACTACTTTGGTAGCACCATTTTCATCTTGAATTGAATGACAAAATGGGACCACCAAACCAGTTGCAGCAGTCAGTGTATCCTTGATGCTATGCATTCCTCGAATTATAAGGAGAATACATTTTGAACTTTTATCCCGCAAAATTGTAAAAGCAGGCTTTAGCAACTGTATATATTTGAAAATGAACCAAGAAAAAAAATCTTAAGTTAATTGTAAGTTCATTCTTAAATGAAGAATGATACAAATTGTCAGAAGTCACAAATTGTGTGGAATTGAAAGGCAAGGTTACTGTAAATACTTACGCACCCCCGCTCTCTGCTTTTTGAAAAGAATATCCTCTTGGCAAAAGTCAGAGCATTTCATAAAGACGGTGAAAGGTTTCTTTGAAAATACTATGCAGAGATCCAGCAACCTTGTGAAGTATATTAATTCATCCATAAGTTCTGGTCCCTCTAGCTTTAGACAATTGCTTCCTGCAAATACACTAGCAACGTCTAGACCCTGAAAGAAATGCAATGTTGTACTGGTTGATTGATTTATAAGTACTTTGGAATGAAGGCATCTGTCATAGTTTAATTAAACTTCAACGTAATTCAAAGATCATAGTTACAATTCAAGTAAATAGCATTATAGGTGAAAAGGCTGCATTTAACAGCATATCAATGTAGATAGTAGCTGTCCTATAAGTGCCTGCTTCTATCATTTTGTGTTTTTTTGTAGCTTTTTGCCTTTTCCACCTTTAAATATCTCCAGCAAAACCCCTTGCTCTGCAGCTTGAGGAAAACAAAAAATTATCGCATCAATTCTAGAGCCATGTAATGTGAGCTACAAATGAAAATTATGGTTACATTTCTTAATACCTGTAATTTCTTATGAAATGTACCGAGTGCTAATGATCACTTTTACAGTTTGGTGATGGGCTGAAATGCTTACATCATGGATATGTTGTCCAATGTGCTCTACAAAATGTCCACATGGTAGTGCTTCATGCAAGAAATTTCAAGAAGCCTCTAAAATGCTGTTTTTGCACTTAATCATTGTTGGGTTTCTTTTCTTCCTTATTTCATTTTTTTCACTCAAAGATTAAAATTTCTAATCCTAAATTTTTTCAAATTGGTGACAATCAGCCCTGCTACCCTAGCATCTCAGAAGCAGCACGTTTGTCATCATCATCTTGATTAGGCTTTAGAAATCCCTTACAATGAATCCCGCATAGCGGTGCACTTCCTGGGGCTAAAGGTGAGCAAAGGTTGCATCTTCTGAATGATTCTTGTATGTTATAATAACTGATTGAAACTCAATTGTTGTTCATCCAGAAACAATTTTGTGGCCATTCTAGATACATTTTAACTGCAACGATATTGCTTGCAATGGCCAGTCCAGATTGCATATGTAATTTAAAACTTGCTGATGAGATACATTCCTACTGCTTGTAAAAAATGTTTGTGGCATCACGAGATCATAAGAAGATATACGCAGCTAATTTTATATTCTTAAGAAAGCTGTCCGCTAAGGTTAAATCTCTTTTGTCCAACAACGGAGCATAGATAAAGCCAAACATAAGCGGAATGAAACAGGTGTATGAATTACATAAAGCCCCGCAAAAAGGAACATTTCAAAGTGTTTTGCTACGGGATTAACATCTTCAAAAAAGGGTTCAACAGAGTTAAACTTGATAAAGAAACAAGACCAAAAAGATCATCATTCGCAAGACCGCAACAAAAGAAGAATAATAAATGTCAGTAAGTCAACGAATAACCAAGCTCAATCCATTAAATCCAATTCGCCTACCTGTCTTCTCATATGATGCTTGATCCCGAAGGCCAAATCTCCGATCGACCACCTCCCAAGGGTCTCCGAGTACGTGAACCGGATCGTCTCCGCCACCGTCGCCACCGCCTCCTGCCAAGTGGCCGGCGGCTCCGCCTGCCGCTTCGAGAATCTACGCTCCATCTCCGCCTCCCTCCTCCTTTCTGCTTCGCCGCCGCCCTGAATCCCCTTATCGGGTCCCTCCTTCCCCCTCCGCCTCCCCGCACGCCTCTGGCTCAGCACGATGCAGAGCAGCATCGCCATTCCGGCGGCGGTCGCCGTCGTCGCCGCCGCCAACGTCGCCGCCGCCAACGTCGCCGCCGCCATCACCGATCAAATCGGAATCTAGATTCGAGGCGATAGAAGCGGGTCCATTCTACGAAGCTTCAGATTCGCAACCACGACCAGCCGGAGAGGTTTTGTAGGGAGACAACGGCGACCATCTGGAGCTTGGCTATGCTAATAAACGAATCCTCTTTTGGGGGACATTTACAGACAGGATACAAATTTTTGCTGAAATTATATTTCACTCAAATTATTCTATAATTATGTAATTTATGCCTACTTTTAAAATTGGGATAATTACCTACGTTCCACACCATTTAGTTTTATTTATGCCTTACTCATCCATTCTTAGTCAATTACGCTATGCACACTCAAAACATTATAAAATCTTACATACACACATTTTAACTTATTTCTATTATAATGAGTAATCATAATTTTCTAATAACCTAATTATAGTTAGATTACAAAAAATCTGAGCCGTTCATCATATTATTTTAAAGATATTTAAATATATTTTGAGTGAAAATCCTAAAACCTTAATGTTTAGGTGGCGGCAAAAGAAGGAGACATCTACGACGTGAATTGATTTTAAGACAAATCAGCATTTTAGTGTGGCATTGAGGAAGAGAAAAATATGTATCATTAAGGGTAAAAATATAATTTTAATGATTTACTAAAAGAATATTTTTTTTTCAAATAGATTTTGATTAAATTTTAACTCAAATGTGTATATGTAAGATTTTGTAATATTTTGAGTGTGCATAGCGTAATTAACTAAGAATGGATGAGTAAAGCATAAATAAAACTAAATAGTGTGACATGTAGGTAATTATTTTTTTAAAATTAGGTTTCATTTCAGTTCTATTAAAATAATGTTTAATTATTTCTTATAATATACCATCAACTTAATGCAAAATAATAATAAAATGGATAATAACAGCATTCAAATAAAATAGCAAAAAAAAAAAATTATATATTATATAATAAAAAAAAATTATTTAAATTTAAAGATAAATTTTATAAAATTATAATAAGATTAGTATATATGGTGCTGAATGATTGACTATAAAAAAAAAATATATAAATAAAATAATTATTATAGAAATAAAGATGTTAAGATAAATGTGCGAGTATATATAACAGAATAAAATGAGATAAATATGTCGGCGAGAAAATTAAAGTTATACTAATTAAAGATAAACTTAGAGAAAGCTGGCTTAAGTGGCTTGAACACGTAAATTGTAGGCCGATTGAATCTCTAGTTAAAAAAATCAAGTTATTGAATTTTGCTCAAGTACAGAGAGGAAGATGGAGATAAAAAAAAAATTACATGTTCTATATTATTTTTTTTTTATAAATTTTTACAAATCATACAAATCTTTGTTATATTCAAGATTTTTAAAAAAAATCACTGTAAATTTTTACAAAGAATATACTACTTGTAGTGTAAAATATAAAAAGTTTTATGAGATATATATATATATATATATGCGTTTATTTTCATAAACTTGTGACATTAATTTACATTTCAAAAAAATATAAATTTTATTTTAAATTATTAAAATAAAAATAAAAAATAATCCTGCAAATAAATAGCCCGAGATAAAATATATGATTTGACAAAATAAATCTTACTTTGCATTATTTATTTCAGCCTTGGGCAACATTTATTTAAGTATAAATAGTAAGCATTTCAAAATAATTATAAATATCATAAAAAATTCATGCCTTTAGTTTTTTATTTTTTATTAATATTTTTGCTAATATTTCAAATACTGAGTCAAAGTAATTGGCATTAAATTGATGTTTTTGTTGTTATCTATGTTCTCTTTATACTTTGAATGATGATAAATACAGAATGTATTCTCCATTAAATCTGCCGGCGGTATAAATTTTCGAACTCAAAATTTGTTTGGGAACTCAGCTGAGTTTCTAATCTCGGTCAAAATTGATTTAAAATTTTTTATTTCTACTAATGAGTTAAATTATTTGATTTGAATTTCATTTCGAGCTGATTTCATACAAAATCAAACTAAAAAATTGGATCATTCAAAAATTTAAGAATTTTGAGTGCAAGAAGTTAAGAATTTTTTTTTAAAAAACTAACTATAATTGAAAATAAATTATTTAAGTAATGTATTGTAAATAGTTTTTTAAAAATATTAATAAAATGAAGAACTTTTTATTCTTTTAAATTTTTAAAATTAAATATTTATTTATATTATTCTATATTTTAAATACATAATTACAAATTACACTGTGAGAAAAATCTAATCATCCATCTTTTTTTTAAAAAAATATAATCATTCATATTAAATTATTTATAATTATATATTTAAAATATAATATAATATATGTAAATATTTAATTTTAAAAATTAAACAAATAAAACAATTTTTGTATGTAATTTCCCACTGAACAATTCCCCAATAAATAAAATTATAATTTTTCAAATAAACAATTTTTAAAATTTACCAAAGGACTTAAATTTTATTTGACCATTAAAGGTGCATTTTTTTCAAAGTTAAAATTGAATGAAAANACATAAAATTAATTATATAAATTCTTTATTTTTATTAAACTTTATTAAATAATAAATCTTTATTTAATTCTAAATATATAAAATTATTTTTTACAATTTTTACAATACTTTTTTTTAATATTTTCTTCCATTTTTTACATAAATAAAATCTAATAATAATATTATGATATATGAGATATGCAAAATCACTTAATTATTATTTTGATGCGCATATTAAATGTAAAATAATAAAAAAATTTATTTTAAAATATGTAATATTATGATATTACGTATTAGAGTTAACCTTAATTATTTATTTTAAAGCACATAATGCTAATTAGCGTATAAATCCAATATTCTTTGGAAGCCAAGCGTATCCTCAAGTCTCACATCTCTAATCCAATATCCTGTTGAGGTGTTCTACCAAAATAAATAAATAAATAAATAAAAAATATATATATATATATATATATATATATATATATCTCCTTTTATGGTATATAAGGAGGAAGAGGCTAAGAGATTGGGGGCATTTTATAATATTTACAATTCTTTTCGAGATTTATTGTTTATCCACATTCGATCTTATAGGAGGCCACTTTCAATGAAATCTTCTCTTTTTTTTCATTAGCATTTTTCCTTTTTGGAGATCTTGAGTTCTCCTCCCTAGGTTACCTCCCAATAGATTTTCTCGAGATCTTGAATAATGACTATTCGCGGATAGCAACTTACTTTCGCACCTCCTATATCCTCATAGCTAGGGGACTCGCATAATCCCCAATGTCCTACCTCTCCGCCCTGCTCTAGGGAATGATATTGCCATCGTCTTCGGAAAGAGTAATCTCGGAGAGTTTCCCTCTTTTCCCGGTCAGTGGACACCAATAATCAGTCAATAACTTGGCCTCACCTTGCCTCCCGGCTTTGTCGCTTTCTTCTCCCACAATCTAGGAGATTGGTTCCAATTGGGTGATACACGTAGAACTTGGACCTATTATTCTAATGGGTTTGTCTCATCCAGGAGAGGGCAAAACCATCGTTTTCGCCTGCCGACCTAAAGCGAAAAGCATTCAATCAAAGCAATGCAACAACTCCTGGGAATGTTTCTACATTTTAACACAGACCTCTTTGTATCACAAAATCTTGTATGTCAGCTGGGATTTGGTACAGTAATTTGTCCAGAGATCACTTGCACTTGAACAAAGCAATAGTGTATGTAATTGAATTGTCCCGCTAGAAATTTGGTCTAAAAAAAATCCCAAGGTCACAAAACCAGAACTAAAAGCTAGCTATCCCCAAATTCCCACTGGGGAAAAATTAAAAGACATGTTGAACCAAATGCGAGCTATTCAGGCAAGAACATTGAAGCATCCAGGAGATGTAGCGATCACTATCCACCTGAACAATGCTTGGAATAATATCAAATTCTAAGGGATCTTCTCGTTATCCAAACATTTTGACAGTTTGATCCAAAAAAAAAAGGAATACGCTAGTACATTCAAAAAGAGTTCAACACGTCTGCAAGTGCCATCCACAATGGGAGCCTCGTGCTTAGTCAAAAATAGGCTTTTCTAAAAGAATTCCTATCACTAGCTACACAATTTTGCTCTAAAAAGTACATCTACCATTTTAGATTATATTATTTAGTTATACAATTCAAGAATTCTTCTCTCTTTTTAGTGTGGTACAATAAATATTTGTTGCCCTCTCACCGCTCATCATTCAGACAAGAAACCTATCAGAAGTCACACTTTGCTCTAGTGACTCAGAACATCACCCGACGATCACTCTCCGCCTTCTTCGGCCACAGGTCATCACGTAGGGGATAGTATTGAGTTCAGCTTCTCTAGATCTTTCTTAACTGCATCAACGAGGCAAAACTGCACTAGACTAGGTCACTAGATAGTTTGTCAACCATGCCAAGCTACACTAGACCTAGTTTGGGGGGATTCGACCCAATTTCACAACAACGTCGGGAACATGACTAATTTGCTCATAGCCCTAACCCAGGGGTAAAGCTCAACCCCCTCATTCCTAGAATCTCTTCCAGGTCCCTCCCACTTGTATAACTTCAAAAGGGGAATCCACCACAAAGTAGGGCTTGTAAGACTCATTTTCCTAGATAAGCGTATTTTGGGTCTTTTTTCCATTAGGGACATGCTTCACCGGAAACATAAGTCGCCTAGCATGACCAACAAGTTTGCAGACCACGTGTCACCTTCCTGTTGTTCTCACCAACACAAATCATCAACAATACTACTAGACAGAGTCGATCAATAATAGCAACTCTAGTTACTCCAAACCGGCATAAAAAAGCTTCCTCTCGAAGCCACGAAAGAGCTATTCTAGCAAGAATTTTCTTCTACATCTCCCCAAAGCCTATTTTATTTCCACAAAACCTCAATCTTAGTCAATGTTTCCGCCAAGCCTTATACTCCTTGCATAGAAACGAGAACTTCCTCTTTCCCCACCTTTACTTTCGATGTAAAGTTGGACTTTAATGAACTTTGGGCTCCAGTTCAACCGGTGGATATAAAAAGATCCCTCCAAACTATGTTAAATTATTATATCATTTTCTTATACCTTATATAACCTTGCTCCTTGCTCGGTGCAAACCAAATCTTCTCCCTAGTAGAATCTGACATCTCTCTTCGATCAAACACTTTCCTTTTCCTTATAAATAATTATAAATATATATCAATTAAAACTATACCACAAATAAAATAAATGTTTTTAAGATTTTACCAAAAAAGATTAATTTCTCCCTTCATAATAACTTGCAATTAGATCTTTCAATCATGATCAAATGGCACTTCATCCCTCACCACCCTTCTTGTTCTCTCTGTCTCCCTCTCCATCTCCTACTCTATCCTAACCCCAAACATCGCCAATATAGAGAAACAAAAAGAAAGGAGTAGCTACTACTGCACAAATAGCCAATATTGGACCAACAGTCACAACTAAGATGTGCTAGCAAACTAGAGTCAACAATCACACTCAATGAAGCGAGAAACATATATGACACCTGCATTTTGCTGGTAAAATGTGTTATGCATGTCATACATCACATATACTGCTTCTCGATGCACACTTACATATCCTCCACTAACACGTGGATCCAACACCATCACAAACTAGGTGACCAGAGCTCATCGCCAAACCTACTGGACTTAGAAGTTGATTAAAGCATTCATTTCAATTTTCCGGACAGTCATGCCATTGCACTAGCTACGAGCCCATGAAAGCCTTATTTGATAGGAATATGTTTTTATAATGGTTTAGATCGTTTAAAAACTACAAAGATTTAAGGTTATAATATTATCAAGAAACTATCGAGAAACACTACAACAGGCAAATACTTGACACGAAGAAAGATAGTTTAATATAGGAAATTGTATATTTCCTACTTTGTTTTCCCTTTTGCAAGGTCTCCCGTATTGATAGAAACAGAAAGATTTAGGGGACCTTTTGTGGGAAAGGGATCATCCCCTTTCTTTTGACTTTTGCCGGAAAGATTTAGGGGACCTTTTGTGGGAAAGGGATCATCCCCTTTCTTTTGACTTTTGCATTCTCTTAGAACAAGATTACACATGATCTACTCTTTTGTACTTTTATTTTAATTAATGTAAAGCCTAGGTCACACCTTAAAATATAAAAATAAAGAAAACTGTGTTCATATTCTGTAGACATTTTCACAAATGCTTTTTGCAAAACCTAAACAGATTAATTTATTCAAAAAATCTGGCACCTGCTCATAACCGGCATGTGCCATAAAAATAGAGTGCCTGAAGCGTCCTGGCGGTAAATGCTGAAAAGAATCGATTGTTTTATCTTATTTTAAGGAATCAAAATGCGGCCAATTGAGAAAATAGATATGCAGTTGGACAGAGAGAGAAATACCGTTTGCTCCAGATCAGTTGATGGCGTAGAACAAGATAATGAGAGAACCCGTAAAAATTTCTTGGTAGTGAAAACTAGCACAAGTTAATCGGAGGGCCCAAGCATTTTCTGTGGCACCACCAGCTCATCAAATTCCTGACCGGTTAGGACTCCAAGGTTCAACGCAGCTTGCTGCAATGCATCAGTCATCAGTCTTTTAGATAGATATCACAATGTAAATACATTTTGAAACTCTAATGTAAAATAGAAAAATATCATGAAAAAATCGTTGCTTATTGAAAAAGGGAATGAGAAACAAAAATGGAAGATATTACAGCTACAGGTGCAGAAGAAGGCAACTCAACCAAAGGAATTATACTAATCAGATTTGATCTGCAAATACTGAAATATGCGGAGAATCGCACAGAGATGTCACTTTCCAATGAATTCTTAAGGCATCCTCAGCAAACGAAACTCGCTAGGTGATGTAAAACATTGTTGCAATGCGAAGCTAATAATTTAATAAGTTAATGTTGTTTATAAAAGTGATGAATGAGAATCTGTAAGATACGGGAAGAAAAGAAATCCATGTCCTCTAGGACACTTTCTTTTTTCCTCAGGATAATTTGCTAATAGGTCCCCAAGGTATTAGGGTTCTTATATTACAAATTTGAATCACTGACCATTTGATCCATTTGTCCCATAGTATAAGAGGCAGTTAGTCCAATATGACAAAAAAACCTAAATGATGATGGAAAAAACTGCATGTCAGGGGAGAAAGACTAAGAGCTCGGGTTGGTCCCAATTCATAACACTAGTTAACAAAAAACTTTAAGCGTGGGTAGAGCCATCACCTGTATATCAACATCACAACTTACTGAACTACCAATATAAGGCAGCTTATGTGCATTCCCAATAATCTTCTGCCCAAATTAAAATCCATCCACATTGGTCTTTCCTCATCCAACGAGCCATTTTAACCCGTTAATGCATACACATTAAGAGCCACATTATAATCCCATCAGACACTTGTTGTCATCAAAAGAAACCGTTGGCCTTCGTCGAAGCCAATGAAACCTTGTTCGACGAAGGGAGCCTAGCATCACTCTCAAAACTTTTGGATTTTTCATTACAAACTTTGATCACAACACAGAAGAGTAGGAACTGTGAAAAACACTCTTCTAAAGGACTATGTAATTATTATTAAGATAGATAATTAGAGCATTTCACATGGAAAGTCAAATAGGCCATAATTGCCACAAGCCTAACAACTAATAGAAATTGACTTTGAATCGAGTGATTCTCTTTAATAACTCACCAAAGAGTTACATGAGTTTTGATCTAAAACTACTTTGAAATAGAGATATCTTGTTTTTCTCCTACACTGTGATGACAGCAGATCTTGAAAATTTAATTAGATCAACAACTTTGGATTTAACTTCTAGTAAAGATTTCTTGAAGTTCTTCATAATGAACATAAGCTTCACCCTGGTAGAGTTTCCCTTAAGAAATATCAACCACTACAGTCAACTTACATCACTTCCCCTTCATGGCTGAAGGGATAACAGGATTTTGACGTGATCTCACAAGAATGTGCTCGCACATCGTTGTCCCATAAAGGCACTCCTGGCAATTTAATTGTGGGCATATGTGGCCCTTACTCAACTGTTTGAAGGTCTACGAGGATAATCCCCCATAATCAACAACAATGCTCTGACCTTCTAGAAAATATGTTCAATCCACTTGAGGAAATATGGTCTCAATGAATGGACAAACTAGCAACTCCCTGAAATCCAAAGCATCTCCATGGAGTTAAGTACCGCTCTTCAAAGGCTACTTCTCAAAAGATTCTTCAAAAAAGATTTGTCAAAAAATCTCATTCTGGACTTGTCCTTTGTGGATCGGGTTCGCTAATACCCAAATTTTTGAAACTCCATATGTGGTCCTTCATTTGAGGTTGCCAAGCCTTAGATTGATCTTGAGGTTTGACTTCTTGGAGTCCAGACCTCTAGCCATTTATGCACTAGAGTAGCAAACAATCTTCAACTACTCTCTTCCAAATCACAATGCCAACTGCCTTGAAGATATTAGAGAATTCGTTTGACTATTGCCCAGGAAATCTATCAACAATTCAACACATGAGCTATGTCCATTCTTATACACACAATTGCATATATTAGGCTTCCAACCATTGATCAATAGAAAATCTTCGACACTGCTTTCTTCTCCTTATCTATAGAAGGATATTGTGTAGTAGGCAATAGAAATTACTTCCCCGGAGTGGTTGCACTTAGGTCATAAGAGGCATGACAAAAAGAATAGCTCATTTCCATCAAACAGGAGGAAAATGATTATTTTCATTGCTACTAGTAATCTAGAACAAGGACAAGCACTTGTCCAGATTACAATAAAAGGATGAGATAGTTAAAAAGAAAAAGGCTATACCTTCAGTATTGTTCCTTCTTTCTGAGAAGGGTGATGCAGAGGAATATTAGTCTAGACAATATTGTTGACCCAATCTTTGCGTTACTTGCTTTTTTCATTCATTTGAATGTAATTTAATTTACTGGATCATGTTTAACCTGAGCTGAGCAAGAATTAAAAGTCTTGGTGTAATTTCCCATCAAACTGAAGCCCTAAGGGCTTGTTTGGTTGGAAGATAAATTTGGATAAGAAAATAGAAAATATTATATTTTATAGAGCTGATGGGAAAGAAATTTATTTTAATATTGAGAAGTGTGTAGGATGTGAAATAAAGTTAATTTTAAGGTTGAAATTTGTGTTGGATGTGAAATAAAGTTGATTTTTAAGGTTGAAATTTGTGTTGGATGTGAAATAAAGTTATTAAAATTTATAATAAATTAAAAATATTATTATTATATTTTTTTGCCCAATTTTGGGTATTTGCCAAACAAGGCCTAAAAGCTTCGAAACTTCAATCATAGTTGTTGCATTGCTGGTTTGTTTTACCTTGCCAGGATAATGAAGGCAACATAACTCCTTCGTGAACCTTAGTGCATGTTCCACGAAATCGTCATGTCGGCCTCTCATGTCAGCCTCTCATGTCGGACCCATGTCGCGCACAGTTGCCCACATCCCCCACACGTCTGAGGGCTGACGGCAAGGTGTTATTCTTTTAGCTCCTTCTTTCTTCTATAAATACGATAGTAGGTTCTTTAAAAAAAGGGGATTGAAGAGTTGTTGATGGCATGAGATTTCTACTTGAGTGTTGAGAAAAAAAATAATTTCTTCCATCCTTGAGCGGTTCCGACACAGGGGGTGATTACAGTAGAAGCAATAGTGGGCTGCGATTGATTAAGGCGATCCCAAAGCAAAGGGTTGAGGAACGGTTGGTACCAAGTGGCAATGTTCCCTTTCAAAAGCTTGAGGTTCACTTAGGTTTAAAATTTTGTGTATCTACTTTGTCCTGGTTGGGTATTAATTGCTTGAATCTGAAATGAAGTTGTTATTCCATTGAAATCATGAATCTAATTTAATCCATATCTTTCAAGATGCTGGAGATTTAGGTGCTCTAATAAATTTTATAAGTGGCACTTGATTCCGAAACATTGATGTCAGATCCAATCTTTGTTATCATTGATTCTCCTAAACATAACACAGGATAAATCTTCCATACTTGCTAAAATAAATGCTATTAACATTGATATTTCACTCTTATATTGTTCTTTATGTTCAATTATTTCAAGACTTTCTGGTGATGGTTAACTTCCTTCAGATCTTGTGTATTTCTATTCATTTGCGTAAGTTCTCTAGTTATACTTAAAGCATCATTGATTCCTTATGATTTTCATAAACTTTTAAATGAATATGCAAGCTAATATGATTAAAGCAAACTAGTTTAATCTCCTCAATAATTTTATATTGCATAGCATATTAAAATTTTCATAATATTTCTAGAATATGATGTTTAAAATTATCCAAGATTAAAATCATTGGTCATAGCATATATGTTAATTAAAACATAACAGTGTTAGAACATGTAAGGTCACTTTGTTTTCATTCTGCATCAACTTGGTATTAGAGCTAATCGAGTTAGAACCTATACGTCATTTTGCTTCTCACACTACATCAGCTTAATAGCAGAGCTATCGAGTTAGAATCTATAGGTCATTTTGCTTATTACACTGTATCACCTTGGTATCAAAGCTAATCGAGTTAGAAGATATAGGTCAGTTGCTTCTCATGCTGCATTAGCTTGAAGTCAAAGCTAATCGAGTTAGAACTTATAGGTCATTTTGCTACACACGCTGCATCAAAGGGACAACAATAGTGATTGATTATTTTCACTTCTACTAATAATCAAGGCCAAGGACAAGACGACACACAGATTACAAGAAGGATGGGATGATTAAAAAGTGAAAGGCTACACCTTTAGTGTTGTCCCTTCTTTATGAGCTTTCTTGGCAACAGCTGCTGCTTTATCATAGCCAATTTTCTGTTCATAAATCTAATAGATCAGAAAAGAAAACAGAGAACAGGGCAATCCAGATCCATAAATTGAGAATAGAAAGCAAGCTTACAGGATTCAAAGATGTCACAAGCATCAGGGACTGAAACGACAAGATCATACAAACAAAAGTCATTACTTGAAATATGAAAAGTGGTAGGGTGTGAGTGCTGCAAGCCTAAAATTCACCTCATGAAGCAACTTCGCAATTCTTTCACAATTTGCTTGAATCCCACGCACACAGTTCTTTTCAAAAGAATATGATGCATCCCCAAGTAACCTCAAAGACTGAGGAATACGTATTATACGAGAAGTATAAGTCTTATCATGTTATAGCAGCTAGAAAAAATACCCGAAGAAAATTGCTGGCGATCATTGGTTTGAAGACATTGAGTTCAAAATGGCCATTTGATCCACCCAAGGTAATGGCAACGTGGTTGCCCATAACCTGCATTACAGTATATAAGTAGACCAGTTTCATCGCTGGCAATAAATTTCATGAGTAAAGAAACATTAGAACAATTAGCTGATTAAGAATGAGCAAGGATTCGTTAAAGTGAAATAATAAAAACAAAAACAATAAAAATAAGTGGACTACATTCTCTCAGTAAAAGCAACATCAAGATCTGTGCCAATCATTTCTGAAGAAGAGCTTGACGTTTTCCTCAATACTGTTCTGGTAACAATCCTTCAGGAAGAAAGTACAAGGGATGAAGAAAATAATACCTGAGCACAAACCATGGTGAGAGCTTCGCATTGCGTAGGATTCACCTTACCCTGGAAATTTTGAAAATTCATCAATTTCATCTGCTAGACCAATCATTTTCATAGTAAGTGATGTTTCAGGAGTTAAATATAAAGAATTTCATTGCAAATAATGAAAAGAACTGAACAATACTATTAGGCCTAAAAACAGATATTCACTTTACCAAAAAAAAAAGGTATTTATGCTTTTGTAGCAGAAAAATAGATATTTGGTGAAAGTGAAACAGATATTTACAGGCATGATACTGCTGCCTGGTTCATTTTCTGGTAGAATCAGCTCACCCAGTCCACAACGAGGCCCACTAAGACAAGAATGTAGGTGAATCCATAATTATACATGTGCATACATGATTTATCTCAGCATAGTAGTGCAAAATAGATATATCTCAGTTTGCAGATATGCAGACCTTCCAAGAAGTCGTATATCATTAGCAATCTTCATAAGAGAAGTGGCAATTGTATTTAAGGCTCCACTACTCTCTACAAAAGCATCATGTGCAGCCTGAAAAAATTTAAGTTCAAGTAACAAAAGAGTTCTGCAGATGCAACCAATTAAACTGAACCCTAAACAAAACTATCATGGAAGATGAAAATCAAGGTGATAATTAAAAGGAAGCAAGAGTGCAATTTAGTTGCACCATTGTAACTTAAACCTAAACTATATCAGCATGCATCCAAAATATAAGTTCTCTAATATATTAGGTAAGGCTGTGTACATCAAACCTACCTACACAGAACATTGTGCTTAAGTATAACCTTTTTTTAAAAAAAATTGGTCATAGCCTGTATATTAGCTACTCAGGAGTAAGCAGAACACCCTGAAAAGTAGTTGGGCCACAAAAACACCCCAAAAAATCCCTACCTCCTCCAAGCAAAAGCAACTCGGAACAATGTATAGAATTGTATATAGCAGAGTCCGGAAGCAATGGGGATTCCATCTAATGGCACACTCCTTGGCGTTTTTACTCAAAATTTGTTGGGTTAGGGACTCCCAAGAACACAGAGTTACAAATCCCAAAACAGAATGAGGAAATCCTAGGGTCCAATCAAAAGAAAGAGGAAGAGATCACCATGGCAGTATCCCTATTAGTTATCCACCAATTGCTATCCACAAAAACTCTACAAGAATGGAAAGAAAGATGAAAATGTCATGAGAAACCCAAAAATGAAGCATGGTGCTCAGCCCGTAGTCCTAAGAGAGAAGACCCAATTCCTAGGAAATGACAAATAAGCACCATTATATTGGCACTTATCTTACAAAAAACTGTAAAAAAAAACTATCATAAAATGGATAAATCTTTTGCCACCTTATGAAGACCCAAAAAGTTAAATGTCCTTCACATATAATGCATAATCACTAAAGCTTCCTGGGACATCGGAGTTTGTTCCAGCGACTTTCACTGACAAGGGGATGCACCCCCTTTGGTATTGCCAAGATGTCACCGCCTGTAGCTCTAAGAGAGAAAATCCTATTCTTAGGAGATGACCAATAACTACCATTACATTGGCACTTATCTTACTAAAGTATATGAAAAAAAAAATCATAAAATGGATAAATCTTTTGCCACTTATGAAAACCCAAAAAAATGAAATGTCCTTCACATATAATGCACAATCATTAAAGCTTCCTGGGGCACAAGTTGAATAAACAGCCCCAAGAGGAACAAAATGCATCTAGATGATTGTTTTTCTTATTCATAAATTAGGGAATTGTAACAGAAGATTTGAATACTAAAGAATTTAGAAGTTGTCAAACCTAATATTTCTAATTCATAATAAACTACTAATAGCAAAATGATAATAGAAAATAAACTTAATGGTTTAACATAAATAGAACAGAAAGCAGCAGATACGTCAACAAGTTAGGGAGACAACATTTGCAAAAAAATAATAGGAAGAAAAGTGGTAGGACAAAAGTAATTTAAGACGTTCAACAAAATAATTTGATAACCTAAAATTAACACGTGTGCATCTGACAAGAACAATAAACAACAAAAAGAAAAAAAAAAGATTCATAAGGAATTCCGCAAATAATTAAATAAAGCAGTTAATGATTTTAACAACTATCATTATAAGTATAGCAAACAGATTTGAAATGTTTCACAGAATAAAAATAGTTAGCAGTTTAATAAAATCTAGATGAAATCTGGGATCATAATCTCAGCAAATAATTAGGAATAGAAATGAAAAGGCAACACCTAATATAAATTGCACATAAAAAGGTTACAGGCAAATAGAACACCAACCAGTGCCTCAAATTTGTTTTCTGCTGTAATAAAGGGAAGACTCAATTCCTCAGCAACTGCCGCAGCAATCTTTACATCGAATCTGCAAAAGGAAAAGTAGCGAGATGATGCAACAATGTAATGTGCATAGAGAAAGAATGCATCATAGAAGACATGATTATTAACAACTGGAGTAGTATAAAAAAACTAAATTAATGTGTAATTTGAGATTCATCATAACACAACACAATAGAACAACAAACTAAATTAGAATTTCAATGTTAAATAAAATTTCATTTAATGTGCAATTTGACGCAAAGATGCTTGCTAGTAAAATGAGATCAACCCTCAAACCCCACCCAATGGTAGATGAAAAGTTCATATAATATGCAGTTTGCATGAAGGGCTAGATAATTATATCATGTTACACAACAATGCACTCAAGCCAATCCTCCCTACGTCTCCACTATAAGCTGAAAATTCATGTGTAGATAATCAGGCATTGAACTGATTTAGATTATGATTATGTATAATCAACACCTTTTAAACTGTTTCACAGGCTTCTAAAGACATTAAATGATTTACTATCAGAAAAAGACAAGTACGTGACCCAAATCTTTTCAAGGTAAGAAATTAACAATGTCATAAATGTTATATAGCAATGAAAATTCAAAATGATGTAGGGTGGGGCGAAAATTTGGAAAGGCATAAATCCAAGTCATAGGCCTACCCCTTTTTTGCGTTCAACCCAGTTCCCACAGCAGTACCACCTTGTGCAAGCTGTTCAAGGTGGAAATATGTAAGGATGTCACTGCTGAGTTTGCTAACAATATTAAATGCAGTGATATACCTGGTACATGCGTGGTAGGGTATTCTTTACACGATCAATACCATACTTTACCTAAAAAAAGGAATATGACAAATCAAGCCTCACAAGATAAGAGCTAGCAAATCAAAAGAGCCAGATTGAACACATCAAAACATTTATAATAGAATAGAAGTCATAGAAAAATACCTGTGTTGCATACCCACTAAACTCTTGACCGAGGGTTAAAGGAGTTGCATCTTGGGTGTGTGTGCGCCCAATCTTGATGATATCTTTGAACTCAATGGTCTGGTGCATTATAAAAGAGTAGTGCTTAGAACAGCAGACATCATGAAAATAGAGAGATGACTTCTTATATAGTTTCTAAATGACTAGTCGAATAATTGATTCCCTTATGTTGATAAATAATGATAAGCTTCTTGTTACAAGGCAGCTCAATAAACTGAGCATAAGCTTACAGGACATTAAATCATAGTATGTATTGAAACCCATTCAAGTGTGGTGGGGACTCCTGGCAGCATAATTGTAATCCTTTCTATATTCTCTTGGTGTTGATTGGAGATCTTGACACTTGCGGCCAATTGTTTGTTTCCATATTTATTTGACTCCATTAAGTGACCATTTAGAGCTGATCTGGAGAAATAAGACTCACAATATTTGAGTTGATTTCATTTTTATTGTAATATGCATGATCCATATTTGCTTTAGGATTATTTGGTATTTCGCTTTATGATTTATTTTATATTTTCTATTTTATGTATTAGGATCTATATAAAAAGAGCCGCTTGGCATTGTAAACGAGTTATGAATGAAATGAAATTTGAGTGTGTAGATTCAAGTTAATGGATCGATATGCTGATGAAGAAAAGAGTAAGGGTCGAACTTTGGCAAGAATCTTTGAATAGCCCAATTATCACATTAAAAAAAAAAATCTTTCTTCTTCCTTCTCTTCTTCCACCTTCCCACCACATCCAAAAGCACTAGGCTCCTACTGCCTCTGCGCAACATCACAACGAATTCCCAATAAGTCTGATCATCACACCACATCCAACCATCAACACCCTTCGCCACACCTCTAGAGCCACAATGCTAGCACAATTGTACCACCCTGCCTACTAGTCAATTGACTTTCATGCCACTATTGCGTGCAATCATGCTACGACCTTAACTAGACTCAACTCACGTTGCTGATCCACTCTTAAATTTCGTCTGCTAAAATATATTTCTTATCAAGCTAAGTAATTATCAACTAATCCATTTCACTTAAAACTTTATTTATTTTCTTGGATTATTTTATTTTGCTGTAATTTATTTGAATGAAATTACTATGGGATTTCAATTTTAGAGGAAACAAAATCTAATTATGAATGTAGGATCTAATTTAATAAATTTATTTGTATAAGCCCTAATCTAAAATAATAAATTCTGATTTATCAATAATCTAATTTAATTTTAATTTTAGACTAATTATATTTTCGACTATCCTTTGAAATTTGGAGATGGGAGTACTCACTTCACAAGTGTTCACTTCGACATTATTGTAAGAATCATTTTGTAAAGCAAGCCCTTCATTGGGGTTGGGGTTATTACCTTTTAAGAGGGTCTATGTCTCTCGGACAGGAATTTTTCGTGGACTGCTTGTGAAAAGTTTCTATTTGTAGGGAACTTTCGAAGTGTTTCTCTTCGAAAAATTTCTATGAAGAGTTTCTCTTCAAAGGTTTCTAGGAAGAGTTTCTTTTTGGAGGGTATTTGCGAAAAATTAAATCATCCTGCGAAGGATTTCTCTTTGGAGGATATTTGCAGAATGTTTCTTTTTTGCAAAGTTTCTGCCAAAAGTCTGTTTTTGGGAACCTTTGTTAAGCATTTCCTTGTTGGGACTTCTGCGAAGGGTTAGGTTCTTCCCCCCTTCTCTCTTAGGAGTTTGGGAGTTCATTTTGTGTGTATTTTTCTCTTAGTTTGGTTTGTTCACAGGAGTTAAGATTTTTTGCTGCTCCACTACAAAAACTTTTGTTTTGTAGGATACTTTCAGAGTTCTTATTTCTGTAGTTATTTCTGAAAAACATAGTTCCAGCGGTGTTTCTTTTAGGAGTTTTCAATTCTGGGCTCGTTCTTTTCATAGAATCTTCATTTCAAGTTCTTCTCTCTCACTTTAAGAGAGGTTTTGTTATATTTTCTTTTTTTTTTTGTTTTTTAACTTATTGGTTTTAGGGCTTTTTTGTTGAGTTCTGTTGAGTTTAAAGCTCATTTGTCTGCATAGAATCGATTCTGGTTGTAGGGATTTTTTGTTGAGTTCTGCAGAGGGCACTACATTATACGCTGATAACGACGAGTGATTCTAGAAGAATAATTTTAGGAGAGTGTCTTGCAAAGGAATTTGTTTCGCAGGAGATTTTCTTCACAGATCTTTCTTCGAAGAGATTTTTTTTGGGACCTTTTCATTCGCAGATACTTTTTCACAGGATGTTTTGCATCTTGGATTCCTCAAGTGATGCTCCTTTGCTTTTTTTTTTTGCTTTTGGCTTTGGATAGACTGTAGGATTTGCTTTGCCTTCATCCTATTTTTTTAAATTTTAGTGCCAACAAATGCCCCCCAATGAAAGACGAAGCGAGCTAAGAGCTTCTGTTGTTCATTGGTAAGTTATTGGCCTTAGTTTCTTTTTGTAGCTTTTTGTTTAAAGCTTGAGGAACTGCGTCGCCATTTTTAAGCATCCTCAAGATTGGCCTGCTAATGAGCCGAGTGAAGAGTTTATTCGCACTTTCATTTGTCATGAAGCTTCAAGCTCCAGAATGACCATTTTCTCCCAATTTTCACTAGGAAGGGAAATGTTAGAAGGAAGGGACTCTTTCTTTGGCTTTTTTGAGTGTCATCCTTCTTTGAAGTATCTCTCAATAAGATTTTTGCCTTACCTGCATTCTTTGAGCTGGACTCTTTCTCTTTATATTTCAATGGGAGATTGACAGCTTTTGGAGAAATGGGTGAACAACATAGACCATGGAGACTGTTTGACGTTGTACCATTCTTTCGATATGATCCGTTCAAAAGCCATTCCTGCCTTGCTTTGTAATTGCTTGCTCCATTAGAAGTTGATTGGTTGGCCTCATTCTTCCTTGACGAGACAGCCACAAGTTTCTGTCTGTGGATATGTGTCTTGAGAGCATCACATTCTTTGTACGTGTTTTGTTCTTCGAATGGCTGGGATTTATGAGACTATTTATTTGTCCATTTTTTATTATAAACACCTCCCTCGCCATTGGATCCAGGTTTTGTTAGAGAACTAGAATACAGATAATAATTGTTGGATAGAAGGAGATGATGTAAGCTTGACCCTTTGGGAGTTGAATGTGTCTAGATTGCCACTTTTTGAGCTTCCTTATAATGAGGTTATTCTGCTTGAGGCTTATTTGTTTGACAGGAAATTATCGCAAAGTGATGGTCTCTTGGGCAAGTATGTATACCTTGAGTGCGTATGCGTGGTTTTGTGTATATCCCAGTCCTTGTAAGCAAAGTGTTCAAATAGGAGAATTTCTCCTTCTGCTTAGGTTTTATATTTCTTGATGGTTTAATTTCAAAAGAAGATTCAGCCTTCTTTTTTAGACCTGTTTGATTGTGCTGCTGATGAACAAGTTAATATTTTCGAAATATATATTTAGAATATATTTTGAGTTTAATTGAAATAATTTGCCATTTAAATTTGATAGTAAAAGTTTACATTCATACATTCTCGTCTAGCATCAAAGTGAGATATTAAAAACCATAAAGTTGAGTGAGAAGCACAATACAAAAGGACACAACTAATGCAATGTGACAGTTTATTTACATGAGTGAGTGTGTCGCGGAGTTAAATAAAAGGGTAAATTGCATTCGGGTCCCTGAGGTCAAGACAACATTGCAAATTGATCCCAATTTTTGACAAATCCATTTTTAGACCATGAGGTTGTAAAAGAACTATAATTTTGGCCCCTCTTTCAGAATCTCGCCTTTTTAGCAGCTCTTTTTGATAAAAATATGAAATTTGATCATTTTTTGACTAGTTTAAACAATTCACACATTCTAAAAGACCATTATACCCTCCCATCCTGATACTTATTTAAAAGTTAAAAAAAATATAATTTAATTTCTCTGATCTCTTAATTTTTTCACTCTAAAAATTTAAAATTAAAACATATAAATATTAATATTCTAAAATAATTCTAAAAAGTAAAAATGTTAAGGGAAAAAAATTTAACAATCATATCTTAATTGGGACCAAGTGAATGCATTTACAATCTCAGAGACCCAAATCAAAGTTTTTAAAAAATTGAGACCAATTTTTAATGCTCTTCTGAGCTCACCCTAAATAAAATCATTCATGTACTTACATACAGGGGATAGAACAAAAAAGCTGAAACATTCTATTAAATACAATATTTTGTTGAGCGAAGTCTTTACACGATCCATAGAGAGAAAAATCTCTCCAATGGAACACCACTGACCAGGTAGCAATAAGTAGAAAATTGCAGCTGCTATGTAAACAGCAAAAAGTAAATAAAACAAGCTATTTTCATATGTGCAAGTGTACGTTACAGTTAAATTAATTCTCTATCCCAGGTATGCGTCAGTAATAAAACAGGCAAAGATATTGCAATTCCTGAAGATAAGTTAAACAAAAGATCATACCTTTGCATGCAGTGAATGATGCAGTGATATCAAGCTTGGTATAAACTTAAAGTTAATTTCTGTAGCTGCAGCAATGTGCATTACCTGGAAAAAAAAAATAAGGATGATAGCAATCAAGCTCGAAAGAATAACATGACGATCAATGGGGCACACAGATAAAGACAAAAATGACAGAAACCGTATGAAAAGGCAATATATAACATCCAAAACATGAGCGTAAAGAAACAATAACGATCCTGGCAGAGCAATAAACTGAACAAATTATCCTTGTAACCAGAATTCGGATGTATGCAGGGACCAAAAGATAGCAGGTGGTAGGTGAGGGAATTGAGGTATTTAGAGGCAAACCTATTAAAAAGAACATAGCAATAAAAGTTTAGCCTTAGTTGACTTGGCGTAATCTACATGTTTCAGCAATAATCCCAATAAACATTTTTCAATAAGCATGATAAAAAAAAGGCCACATAAGTAATTCAAGAGAACCATGTTTCATTATTCATCAACATGCAAGTTTTCAAATATGAGATGCCTGGTGGAACAACCAGAAGTACCTATGGGATCACTGTTCATCAACAAAAGTTCAATTGCCAGGCTCTAATAGAATCTAGACCCAAAATCAAAAGATCAACCATATGTGGCAAAACTCAAAAGATCAAGCCTTCCACTGTTTATATTAAAATATTACTTCAACATACAAGTATATCTTCATATGTGCCAGAGCTCAAAACATCCAGACTTACAGAATAATCTTTGGCTGCAAAAGTTATGATGATTAACTTTGATAATAAGCTAATGCTATCAAAATATGATACATTGCTTCATCAGTCAAATTATAGAAGCTAAATATAATTCATTTTCAGATCAATTCATGTCATAGAAACTTTAAGCAAAACAAGAAGTTTGTAGCACAAAGTTGTGACTAAAACCCTGGATGAGTACATCAATTACATCATGTGCCTTTCAAAAATAGATTCACAGAAACAATGAAAGGCAACCCACAAAATTTTAATTGAACTGTAAGAAGAACCAACCGTTGGGAATGTATCATTTGAAGACTGGGACCTGTTGACATGGTCATTCGGATGAACAAATTTCTCACCACGCTTATGGCCAAGAATTTCGGCAGCTCTATTTGCAATCACCTAGGTTCAAACAAAAGCTGGTGCATAAAAATTACAAGCAAACAGATTAAATGATAGCAAAATTGTTACTTGAACATAGACAAAAAAAAAATCATCTGACACTTTCTAATAAACGCAGATCATAAGAATCATTTTGGAAATTTATGTTTTAATCCTCACTTCATGAGAAGGAGAAATGTAATAAACTAACAGTATTATCACTAATCAAACAACTACTAGAAGGATATTCATTAAATGTGTTGACAGGCATGGCTATACAGCACCAAAAAGGTTGCAACTAAGTCTTAAGCCACATGCCTAGATGTTCCACTAGTTCTGCAATAATGCAGTTGTCCGAAATTTAATATTCCATAAAAGAAGAAACTTTTCTAATAACATAAACCCTACCTCATTTGCATTCATGTTGCTTTGGGTTCCACTTCCAGTTTGCCATACGACAAGGGGAAAATGCTCATTCAATTTACCCTCAGCAACTTCCTGGGCTGCTTGCATTATTGCTTTACCAATAGTAGCATCTAGACCATAGTCCATGTTAACCTGCATTTACATTGCATATCATAGCTGCAAAGATGTAAATTTTAGGCAGAAGGAACAACCCTCCTCACAAAAAAAAAAAAAACTTTAGCCAGGAGATGCCAATCAAAACATTGCGTTATCAAAACATTTTACAATAAGTCACAAAGTTTTGCATTGCTCCTTTGTTTCTTAAAACTAAACAAGACAAGAAAGATTAATACAAAAAACACAAAAAAATAAATTAAATTGACGATAACAACCCATATCCCAATGCTTTCTTTCAACAGTGCAGGTAAATTGCATTCGTAAAAGTCTTATATTTTACACTGAGCACATTAGGGTTCAAACGAAGACGGAGCATTCCCCTCTATTACAAAAATGGCCATATCCTTCTCGATTTTGTTGAATAAAAACTACGCGGAAATGCTTCTCAAACTAAAGATGGTTTGCTAATAAACATCTGCAAGCTTCGCTTTTCCCCAAAAACAAACCATGTTGCCATTAAATGCACATGTGAACCATCTCTAAATGAGTCCTAACTTCACTGAAAATGTTGCCCTAGTTCACCTTGGCAGCACGTTTCTTCAGTATGCCAAAGGCTCGGACGATAGGCTCAGGCATCTTCTCTCGCGACCCACCAATATCAAAATTCTGCAAGGATCTCTGCGTCTGTGCTCCCCACAGCCTGCACAAAGCAGAAACTGACAGGTGTTAGAATATGAAATCTCCATAATAGACAAGAACTTCAATCACCTTCTATTTACATCAAAATCAAGGAGACAAGGAGGGAGGAAGGAACGAAAAGATGGCACGAACTTGTCTGCTGGGACATGGATGGGGCCGAACGTGTCGCGCTCCTCCCTAAACTCCGTCGAGATCGGGCGGCCCAGGGCTGAGCGCAGCAGCGAGGCGAAGACCTCCGGCGCAACCGCGCCAGATCGGAAGGTCTGACGCCGAGAAACTCCTAACAAAGCCATGATGATGTCTCGATTGGAGAAGACGGCCAAGTTTCGACGGAAGAAAATGGTTTCTCCGTAGGGTTACTCTCCGGTACGTTTACCGACGCCTCTTCTAGACAGGACCGCAGGAGACCAGGCCGATCCGATCATAGTTCAAGCTTGAACCGGTAGGGGATTTCATTAGGCCTGTTTCCGTGAGGATCAAAACAAGATTAAAACAGAACTAAAAAAAGTACTAATTTAAATAATAATAATAAATAAATTTTTTAAATTATTTTACATAAATTTAAAAATAAAAAATATTATTTTATTTTATATACTCAATAATTTAAAATAAAAAT
>JAEMOT010001820.1:0-11893 GCA_019297695.1 Apostasia ramifera | reverse complement strand
GAAGTAAAATATTATTTTTTATATTAAAATTTGTGTAAAATAATTAAAATAATTTATTTATTATTATTATTATTATTTTTTAAATTAGTACTATTTTAGTCATATTTTGATCCTCGTGTAAAACAGTTAAATGTCATTTTGCCTTTGAGCCGGATTATCTAAAAAAAATTATTATTTAACTTAATAATATATTTAAATAATATTAAAAAATATGAAATTATTATTTAAAATAAAACATGCATACAGCTTGACATAATATTAAAAAATTATTTTATTTGATATTAATGCTATATCATATTAAGTAGATGTTATAATATCTAAAAAAAATATTTAGTTCGATATTAACTTAATGTAATATTATATAAATGTGAGTGACAATTTTATAATTTTTTTTAGAAAGTTATCTAAAAGATATCGTTAAATCAAATAATTATTATTTTTAGATAATATGAAATAATATCAAGATAATTCTCCAATATGATATTGAGTTAAATCCCCCAAAAAGTTGTCGATTTAATATTAATCCAATCTGAAATATAAATGAAAAAAAGTTCAATTTGATTTTAATTTGAACTAAGTTCAACTCATTTATTATCGATTTAAGTATTGCTCGAGTTAAAGTTAATCTGATTTTTGAATAATTTTCGATCTTTTAATTTAAATCTTATGTATAAAATATTATCTAAGTTAAACTATATTGTTCATATTAATTTAATTTAAGTAAACTTAATTTGATTTTATGTTAGCTTGAAATTAAATTAGTAAAAATTTAGAGTCATAAAAATAATTTATTAATCATATTAAATTAATTTAAATTCGATTTAAATTCAACTTAATTTTTAATCAATCTTCAGTAACTCTACAGCCAAATTAAGATCCTCAGCCCTATTTAGCTTGAAATATATAATATAAGTTTTGAAAAGCAAATATTCACACGATCTAATTTTTAATATAATATATTATAGATAATTTGGATATATATTATCTTTTATATAAATTTTTTTAAAAATTAGGTTAATAAATTAATAAAAATAAGGAAATAATTAACTTATTTTCTAGATCAAATCTTTTTTGAATGTTTATATTTTCTAGCATAATGCACTGGTGCGAGGTCGACGCAATACTACAAATAAGTTCTAAAATTTAAAAATTCTCGATTTAAGTATGAATAATAGTTTTTCCTGGCCATTAAAAATAGTGAATATGATAATTTTTCTCATATTTTTTTAACCTAAATCTTTTCTCGTCCATCTCCCTAAGCCCTAAAAATAAAATAGTATGAAGATCTTTTTATCAAAATTATGAATAATAATTAAAATACGGTCAAAATTAACATTACTATCTAAATGAAATATTAAAAAAATAGAAAAGTAATTCAGGGACCAAACAGCAGCACAAAAATAATCTCAGGAATCTAAATTGATACTTTTCAAATTTTGAGACCTATTTGTAATGTCGTATTAGCCTCAGGAGACCTAGTGTAATTTACCCTAAGCAAACATTCATGAGTTATGAATTAACATAATAATAAGTCTATTCATTAATGCCTTGTTTTTCCAGCATATCAAGAGAGACACAACTACAATTTCTATGGTTCTGTGAATTTTAAAGTTCGGGATTATATCTATATTTATTGAGTCAGATCAATATCTTGTTTTTCTAACATATCAAATATGGCGTCTCTCCAGACAGAAAACCAGAGGGCAACTAATTTTAAAAGAATTTTTTAGATATTAATAGGAATATGAACAAAAGAAGAATTTATTAGAATTATCATCAGTCTATCAAAAGAGACACAACTACAAATTTCAAAGTAATGGAAGAATCTTAATATACGATGAAGATGAAATAACAGAAATTGATACTGAAGCAGATAATAATTTAGATTTTTAACGGGGACCAAAGACGGAATAATTACTTACTAAAGTTATACTTTAATTCATATTTTTTAAAATTTTTTATTTAAATTTCTGAAATAAAGTATAGGAACATAATAAATTATTATTTTAAATTCCAAAAATTTTAGTGAAAATTTTTTAAAAATTAAAAATTTAAGTGAAAATTTAAAAGAAATGAACTAAAATATAATTATGAATAAACTATAAGACACAATCAATAATTTTCTCCATATATCCTATAACAATAATCTTAACTGTTGCAATAATCAAACCTAATAAAGTGGGAATTAAGGATATCATTTTAGGGCAATTACATATGCCATTAAATTTTAAATATTTTATATATTTAATACATAATTTTTAATATTATGTATTGATTAACATAAATATATAAATTTATAATATTTTATTATATATATATATGTTATAATTGTATAGTATAAAAATTATAATTTTTATGATTAATATATATTATTAAAAATTTAAATATCAGGTATAAAAAGTAGTTAAATTTTTGTGATATATATATATATATATATATATATTTTAACTGCAGATATTATCCTTTTAAGCTATCGTGCAGGCATTTGGGTTCTCATCACTGAACAGAGAAGCAATCTGTCCTCCACCATTATAACCATCTCCGTAAACCTCCGGCAGCCGAGCAATGGAAGCAGACGGCCGGTAGCTGTTATAGCTGTGAGTAACGTAGTGCGGGAAGGGCTCACGATAAGCGTTAATCCAGTGCTCCCTGTAGACTAAACTGCCGTGTGGGTAGTGATGCACCATGCGAATGTCTTCTTCCACGTCCTTATTAGCGTCCTCCGCCGGAGACGCCGGATCAGCCTCCTTAGTCTCCGGCGCCGGCGGTGGGTTCTCCGGAGGGGCGGCGGGATCGTGATCAGCTGTACTGGCCTGCTCTGTATCTGCTTTGGGTTCCGACGTAGCTGGCGCTGGCTCTGAGCTGCTCGGTCCGTTGCTGGCTGAAGCATCGGAGCAAATGGTGGCGGTTTTTCTTGTTTTCTTGACGGCTTTTATGATCTTCTCTGGAGCAGCTCTTCCCACCACCGTCAACTTCTGCTGAGTGATATCGATGTATACTTCATATACGCCTGAAATTTATGAGAAGTAGAACGCTTGTTTTTCTTTATTTGGAGAGGTAGAACGCTTGTTTTTCATATAAGAGCTTGATTCGATTTTTTTTTTTTTATTCAACACAAATTTTAACTGTAAAAATTAATTTTATTTTATATTTAATATAAATATAAATATTAAAACTAATTTTATTTTATATTTTATATATTTTTGAATATTAAATTAAAATTTTTATTCATTAAAGTTATAAGATAAAATATTTTTTCTCTTATCTAAAATTTAATTCCTGAAACAAACAAGGCCTAAGAGAGAAAACAAATGAATATGCTTCCACTAATGATTTGAATTATAAGATCCTCAAATAAGTAGATAAGGGTAAGCAGAAGGCCAAGGGTCTCTTAGCTATAACGAAGAGATGGAAGATAGAGAATTATGGTGGTCCTTCGTTAATGTCAGGGAATCAGACTAAGTTATTAAACTTAGGGGGGTGCTTTGCGAGCCGAAGAGCATTGTTCAATGGGTCATCTAAATGTCGCTTGAATTGGAACAAGGAGATGCAAAGGTTTTTGGAGATTCAGAAAAAGACTTATTTTTGGTATTAAATGTAGATATTTATAGAGAAAAAAAGTAGATAATAGGTAGCCCTATTACTCCTATAGATGGGTTAATTGTAGGGTTACTTCTATGACTCTATATACCAAACTAAGAGAGCATGACCAATTAGAGTATATTAATTCCTTGCCTGAAAAAAAAGATAGAGAGAGAGAGATAGAAACAAATTTGAATAGCTTATTCGAGTAAGTTATTCAACCCTTCGATTCCAAGTTGACTCTACCTCTGATTGGATTATTTGATGACTTAAGGCCAGGCGAATAGCCCATATCCGAGAAGAGTTGGAAGTTGTCCAAGGTTTAAAACTCAGTCGAAGCCATCGAGTTTCCGTAATTTCGAGTCGATTTCGGTTAAAATCGATCCAAAAAAGCTGTCTAGCTTTGATCTTGGCTGAAATTCAGTAGTTTTAGTCGAGTTTCGGCCGAAATTGCCAAAACTACTGAAACTCAACTGAAATTATTGAAGCTCATCTCTCTCCAAAAAATAATTTTCAATAATTATCATTAATAAATTCAAATTTAAATTTACAAAATTTAAATAATTTATAGAAAAATCGAAACTGTCGTATCAAAACTATCTAAATTAATACTTTTATCTTGTGATCGAAACTGAAACCGAGTTTTAAAATCTTGAGCTAACCTTAGCTTACTTTTCTCCACACGTATGGTTGAGATGACGTGGAGATTTCACCGCACAACAATCCACTTAGGTCTCGTTTGGTTCGAGATAATTTTTTAGCCCAACATAAATTTCAATTATAAAAATCAAATTTATTACATATTCAACATAAATACAAATCTTAGAA
Organism: Apostasia ramifera; assembly: GCA_019297695.1. Taxonomy (NCBI): domain Eukaryota; kingdom Viridiplantae; phylum Streptophyta; class Magnoliopsida; order Asparagales; family Orchidaceae; genus Apostasia; species Apostasia ramifera. The sequence continues at coordinate 7,483 of JAEMOT010001820.1, read as the reverse complement.
TCAACTTTATTTCACATCTTATATACTTTTTAAAATTAAAATAAAACTTTTTGATATTAAATTTAAAAAAATATATATTTTTTTTTCTATCTAAAAAACAAGCTCGAATCAAACGAGGCCTAAGTGCTTTTTCTCATATGTTAATAAAATCATTCTGAATTTTTTTTTTCAAAATTCACAATTATATACTAGAACTAAACCTGCATGCTTTCACATATTATCTTTTGATTTTTTTGCTTCGATATTAATTTTACTAACAAATGGATCCACTCTGTCATCAAAGGATTCGATCATGGCAAAGTTACAATCAGGGCCCCACCAATAGTGGAGCATTACCTTCGAGTCCATGCAACGCTCTCTTGATCCTCTGCACACAGCCATTGCAGTCCATTCGGACATACAACTCAGTTACTTGAGCTTTCTGAAGATTCAGAGAATAAGAGTTGCTGGTGAAGTGAATGAATATACAGTTTGAAAATGCCATAGGGTAAATTATGATTTGGTACTTGAGATTTGCTTGCCTTTCACAGAGTTCCACAGTTTTTTGAATTGTTTCATGAAGAGCTTTTAACTATTAGAGACCCTTCAAATAGGTTATTTACCCCCAGCAGCCTACCTCGAGTTAGCAACACAATACCATGGGTTAAAATACTAGACGATCAAACCAAAATTTTGAATAATTTAAGGTTAAATTCCTTTAACTCTATTAAGATAAATTCTTTATAAAGACAGCATAATGCAAATTAGTTAACCTTTCCCTCATACGAAACAGGCCTGAAATGACGTACGGAGCGAGGGAGATAGGAGAAAAAGAGGCAGCATATATAAATGTTCAAATATGAATTAACAGCGTAGTATTATTCTAGCTGTAGTTCATTGAGAAGGAACTTGCTTGAATACTAAGGGGTTTCAGGTTCAAACATTACTGTAATTTTTAAGTAGAATAGGAAAAATTATGGTAGCTATAAATAAATCAAAGAAAATAAAATAAAATTAACGGTCAAAAAGAAGTGCATGAAAAGGCCGAAAGGTGTCAAGGTTCATGTGAAACAATTCAAAAACTATATCAAACTACGTGAAAGACATGAATATAAACTTCAAAGATTACCAGCATTATTCATCATTTATTTGATCAGACATACCTCCAGCTCTATCACCATGTGTGAAGAAGGCAATGAAGAGTAGCACCAATTTTCTCTTCGTTGTGCTTCTCAAGCTGAAAAGAATCGAAGGGTGGGTGATCTTTTGTACCTTGAGGAAAGGAATATTGAAGCTTAAAGCTGTGGGGCTACCGGGGAATCAATAGAAGGGCAAATGGGTGAAGAAAGTGATGAAGAGGGCCCAGAATGAAGCTCTCTTTCCTTGCTTTTATTGAGCTGTTGTCATTCTCTCTGTTGGGTGTGAGCTGGGAAGTGCTCCTCTATGGAGTGTAGCCAAAGGGAATTTGCTTTATTTGAGTAAGTTATATTTTTTGTTCTCAGGTTTGTCTCATTCTTGATGTAGGTCTTTAAGTTGTTCAATTTATTTTGATGCAGTCCATTGAACTGTTTTTAGCCTAAGATTATCAGCAGTTAAAGACAGGAGAGAAGTCAGAAACAAAGGAGACAGAGAAGGCTGAAAGTGACATTACCATTTCAATTAAATATTGTTAATTTTAAGAGGACTTGTATACAATAATCGAATTAGATTGGTTTCAGATCAATTTCCACCAAAACATGCTCAAAATTCATAGCACATATGTTTGCCGAAACTATCAAAACTATTGAAAAACTATCATACGTGATACTTCCAACACATAATTGAAACTGAAACTAAGATTTAAAATCTTATTTTAGAGTTACATGTGAAATGAATAAAAAAGGTTGTGAACATCAATAAATGTAAGAAAGACTAGAGAAAACCTTTGCTTTATATTGGATAACGCATGGATGATGCTTGGCTGGAATATCCAAGCCGACCATAGACGTTAAAGCGAACAAGATAATGGTTTTCTGGGTCAAAAAGAAGCAGCGTCAATTCTGATGAAGGATATCCACTCCTCAAGCATCTCTAAGGAAGAAGGAAAGCATGGATCTGAACATATTCTTTTACTTAAGAATAATTTGGTGCAAATTGGGTCCTTTCAAAAGGGTGATGTTCTTCTGTCTTTACTTGAACATGAACCTTTGAGATGTCCTTCTGTCTTTACTTGATCATGAACAATTTGTATAGGAAAGGTATAGTGGTACCACTCCATATGAGAGAAATAGAAGTGCGACAGGAGATTGAAGGACTAAAGCATTTGAAGTGAAAAGCGGGGTTTGTGAAACTTCATCCTTGACATAATCTCGCAACCATGTGGGTAGTAGTATAACTCGTGTAGTGATTCTAGATTAGATAGAATCTATTTGTTCGCCTAATTATTAAGAAGAGATCTCCTTAACTGACTTGGACAAGTGCTTCTAAAAGATCTGAGAATTAGTAACTGTTATGGGTAGTGGCCATGTCAATACTTGCCAAAAAATGTATGAAGAAGTGGAGTAAAGGAGAAAGCAACGTGGGTATTTTTGATATTGTGCCTAAGAACTCTATTGCTATAGTTTGGTGAACCGAATTCTATTTAGTTCAACCTGAAAAACTCGCGGTGTGACACATTTTGAAAAAAGAATAATGTGAAAATTTAAATTTGGTATCAGATCGTGGTACTGGATGGATTAACCCGATAGCAATATATATTGGACCTAAAATACCTAAAATGTACTGACCTATGCTATTTGGGTCTAAGGTTTATTACACTAGACGCACGAATGCATGCACGGACGCACGCATGCACATATATAGTGCTTTGTATCTTAGAGACTTTAGAGTGAAATAATTCTAAATAACTAGTAGCCGACAATAACAATCTATGAATAAAGTATGTAGACTTATTAGTAATTTATTCTTAAAAATTATTCCTGGGTCATAAACTATAAGTTTAAGCTTTTAGGTCAGTTAATAACTAGAGAGTTAACACTACACGACTTGTTAAAAGCTTGAAAAACTTATGACATGCTGTGGTCTTATGCTTGTCTGCCCGACTGTATCATTTGCCTCGAGATTAGATATGCCTTTTTTTTTCAATTGTTCTCTAACTACATTGCCTTTCGTCCTGCCAGAATGAAGCATGTTTGGTTTCTCTACCATCAGTTTTGCACTTAGGACGTATCTATATTTGTTTTTTTACCTTCAGGTCGCGGCTTCCTCATGGTTAAATGACCTGCGTGATCAAATCCAGGAACCATTTACATCATGCGCCAAAACAATCTCCCACCAAAGTCAGGTACAATTATGTTCAACGTTTGTCATCTTTCATCTTGGTAACTGATAGAGCGCAATGGAAACAAAGAATTCATGTAGCCGACCCCACCTAGTGGGATTAAGGCTTGGTTGTTGTTGTTGTTGTTGTTGTTGTTTGTCATCTTTCATCTCAGATTCAATCACCCTTGCCATTGGGGCCTACTGAAACTTCACCGAGCTGAGGTCAATCTTTTCCTGAGTGAGATTTCAGGTTGTTCTCCGAAATGCACAGCATGCTGCCTTGGGATTAGCTAGATGCATGGATTGCCTAGGAATTCTTGCATGGTATGAAGAGGAGACTGCACATCATTCAAGCATTCCATCCAAGTCTGACAATTATTTCGATAATATCGAACACCATGAAAGTGGATCATTCGTCGAACAAATCAATCATCCAAGTTCCAGTACAAATGAATGTTGCGAAGGAGCTGCTGAAAAGACATTTGCACAGACAGATGATGCCATTGGTGTTTCCACAGAAGAAGATATGATTGAACATGAACTCTGGAATGAGCTTGAAAAGGAACTAAACAGGCCAGATGAAGATAGTCTACAGAATCAGGAAGATACTATAGATGAAGAAGCATCTTTACATGGTAGTGTAGAGTGCAAACAACCCAAGTCAGGAGAGGACATCCATTTCTTTCCTCCTGGTAGAATCAGGCACATAGAAGCTGTGAAAGCGTCAGACGCGAATTCAGGTCGGAGTGTTGCTGGTGAACCAAGCATCGACATGTATGAAACTCCACGACATTTATATGGCAATATTCGGCTATCGCCGAATATGATAAAGGACCATTATATGCCTGTTTATAAGAAGATGATAGAACTACTGATTGAGAGCCTTAAAAAGAAGGAAAGCAGCTCATCAACTGAGAAAAAAAATGTAAATTTATCTCATTCTTGTGTAGATTAAAGTTATTTGAAGGTTCCATGATGATCGATGATTATGGACTCAGTTGACATCCTAAGAACCAAAGTTAAAAGCTAATTAGCAACAATTAAGAAATGTAATTAGTTGATGATTCATTCTTTACATGGATGTGACATTGCAGCTAAGAAATTCATTGTCCACTGAATAAAGAGTTTCTTATTCAAAGTCAAAATGTATATACATTTGTTTTTAAAGATTTCTTTTTTATATTTTTCCCATTTTGATTATCTATTGTACTTATGTGGGAAAGACTTTTGTTGCTTTCCAATTGTTCCTTTTGTAATTGCTACTCCTCTCATATCATTCCAGTTCTTTTTTTTTTTTTTTTGAAAGACGTTATTCCAGTTCTAGTGCAACTATATAACAGGGAAAGTCATATAGAAAAACAGTTGTTTTCAGGAAGTTATGTATATATTGGCATTTTTTTTGTGGGGTTTGTGGGGGTTATTTTCTTAGTTTTTAGATTAAGTGTTTTAAAATAATTCATACTGGTTCAAAATAAAATCCAATTGCTATAATAGCCAGTCATGATTCCTGATGTTTGGGTGTTGGACTTATTTATTCCAGGCATGGTGTTAATTAAATTTACTGGTGTGAGTATTGTTCATAATATTGCATTCTTCACGCTTGAGCTTTTCGGCTTATTACCATGATTGCCTGCATGAATCAATTTTATTTCATAGCCGAGTCTATAGATCGAGTGTTCTATTACTTTGGGCATGCCTGAGCATCTTCAAGGTTATGTATACTTTTTGCACTATCAGGTCAAATTCCCTTATTGCTAGGGGTGGCAAAATGGGTCGGCGAGTCGGGTTCAGGTCGAACTCGAATCCAACCCGACCCGAATAGCCTCAATCCGAATTTGACTTATTTATTAAATGGGTTAAAATCTATGACCCGAACCTGACCCGATTAATAAATGAGTCAGGTTGGCGGGTTGGCCCGACCCATTTATAGAGTATCTTTTGATAAATGTCCAACCTAAACCGAACCCGACCCGATTATGCCCAATCCGAACTCGACCCCTTTAATAAATGGGTCAAAATTCATGACTCATACCCGAAATTTACAGGTTGAGTTCGGATCAGATTCACGGATCAGATCATCACCATTACTTATTGCTCCTGCTATCATCTTTTATCAGATTCTTTGTCGTTGTCATTAACTTATTATTGTTAGTGATGAGCTTAATTTAAGACATTATAGAGATTTATTTTTGTTGCATATTTGATTTGGACTTTCACTCTTTAGATTTTATTATTTACGCTATTATAGTCTTTTATTGAAGCCACACAGTGCAGGCAATTTGTTGGTCGCTACATAATGAGCTCTCATTTTGATTCTCTTATGAAATGCTCAAAATTGTATCATCAAACAATAACTGCCTGTCTTAAAACAAAACTTTTTTTGGATATTAATACGATTTGTGCTCCAATACTTCAACCGCTAATCACTCACAAAATTTCTTATTGGTCGTACTATTGCTGATTATGATTGAAAAAATGGTCATGCCCAATGAACCAAACAGGTAAGTTTTCAAAACTGCATACAAAAAATGTTTGTGTGATTGCTTCAAGTTATTATTCTTTTAACCAAAAAGTTCATTCTCACAAGTCAGCAAGAGATTAGTTCCGGACTTGTAGCACAATGTGATAGATTAAACAGCCCCAAGGAAAACACTAGTTCTATAGAAAAGGCTAGCCATTGATTTATATGAAAACTATGAACTTAAATTGAAGGACTAGCCATGTAAATGTTAGAAGTATCACGCATCAACCAACTCCCTTATTTCTCAGTAATTATCCCTATTTACTAATTCATATTTTCATGATCTGACCTTTATCATTATTGGCTTAAATAATGACTAATAAATAGTGTCCAAGCCAATTATTAGAAGTCGAAGGCATCAGTTAAAGATACTGACAAAATGTTGGATGAAATGAACGATGTAATGTGCATAAATCTCTAACATCAATCTAAGAAATAGGGTAGGTTGTGTCCATCTATAAATAAGGACCTTTATGCTAAGTAAAAAACAAAACAATGTCATTCTAAAATTTTAACCTTCAACCAATCTTTTCTAGGATGTTGTTGGTGAGTAAGAAGAATGTTAAAATGGCCATGTGAGAAGCACATGAGAGAAAATATTTGATGGCTCATGCTAGTACTTGCATTAAACAATCTTCTTATTGAAATTATACATGTAAATTAGGTGATACATGCCTGGAGCAAATGCAATACATGCAGCTAAAGAGAATTCTATGTGCTGACGAAGAACATAAGTTAATAGTGCGGCAATGCCCCCGCCTAGTGAATTGCCAACAATCTGATGACCAAGAGAAAGGCTAATGTTGGCTGTTATACTGTAAAAAAAAAAAAAGATATCTACTAACAGTTAATGTAAGGTAGAGCCAGCCGGACGTTTGAATCTTCTTCACATTTTAAAATATATGCATTTCTCCATATAATTCAGGCTCTTGTAAGGGGCCAGGAACCAACATGGCAAGCAAAAAAATCAGATTGCTAATCGTCTATGATTCAATCATTAGCTGGCAACTGATATAAGTTACTACATGGAGACCATTACAAAAAATATGTCTGGAGCTAGTTACGCAAACTGCAAGTTCATGCCCTAAATAGATTGATAAACCCAAATTCATTAAGAACACGTATACAGAGAGAATGTGGCTGCCAAACAGCGTCAACTAATTCACTCTAGTTCATAGCATTTAATAATCATTATCCTAACAAGTCATGGATAGCAAAAACTATTGACTTGGAAAACACAAAAATACTACACATTACATTTTCTTGTGCTTAACAACTTTGACCAAAGTATTCCAGTTCATTTTAGCAAAATTTTCAGAATTCGCTATCATTTTGCAAAATTTAGCAATTTACACAGCACACACGCACGCACAAATATATATATATATATATATATGTGTGTGTGTGTGTGGGTATATACATATATATATATGTGTGTGTGTGTATATATATATGTGTGTGTGGGTATCTACATATATATATGTGTGTGTGGGTATATACATATATATATGTGTGTGTGTGTATATATATATATATGTGTGTGTGCGTGTGTGTATATATGTGTGTGTGTATATATATATATGCGTGAATGTATACACATATCAGATTATGTACCATAGGTGATGCGGAACAAAAAAAAGGATTGCAAATGATAATTTAAGATAATTATATTTAGCAAAATTA
>JAEMOT010001819.1:260728-313987 GCA_019297695.1 Apostasia ramifera | reverse complement strand
ATATATAACATTAAATTAAAAGTTTTTGATATAAAAAAAGATACAATTAAAAATTTTGATTCGATTTTAATCTAATTCAAAATATGAACAAAAAGAATTTCATCCAATCTCGAATGAAGGTAAGCCTAACACGTTTATTATCAACGCAATCTTGATTTGAGCCAAACTCGATCTAATTTTTAATTAATTTTTAGAGTTTATTCAATCAATTTAAATCATATGATATATCTTGGTCTAATGATTGTAAATAAAAATAAAAAATTTAATCTAAAGTCAATAAAGTTTGAATAATCATTATTAGGTTGTTGAGAAAAATCTAATATCTAATATATATATATATATATAAATCAATTTAGTTTTGAGCTAAATCAATTTGATTCTGATTCAAGATTGGATTAATAAAAATCTCAAAACGTAAAAGTAGCTCGTCAGTCGACTCACTTAAATCGAATCAGTCTAAATTTGATCTAAAATCTGATTTAACTTTCAATTAATATTTAATTTTCAAGTCAAGTTAATAGCCCATAAATGTCTAAAATTTTACTACATTGGCTCATATAAAATTAAAATAAAATAAAATAAAATGAGATAACTAGAGCCTAAAATCAAGATAGCAAATGACTCATCAAACTCAATCAGATTCGATGCCGATTCGAAGATTGGATTTTTTTTTTTCATGGAGATTGGATAATTGTTTGTTAGCCAAGAATTGGATCAATCTAAATTATCTTTGTTTAATTGTGCCAATCCAACATTACTCAGGATCCCCTTTTTTCTTGTTCCTTTTTTGAGCCTAGTAGTTCCTTGTAGTGCCGTTACGATTCGATTTCTAACCAAGCTAATATTAGCTCAAAATTAGATCGATCAAATTTTAATCAACTCAAAATTAGCGCAAAATCGATTTGGTTTGATTTCGAGCAGGCTTGAGTCGGTCCCAATCAACTTTGAATTATTTTCGAGCCTGCTCAAAAAAAAAACTCAATTATTTTTTCGAATTGCCAGCCGCATAACCTCACAGGAGAGGTGGCCTCACAGCCTTGCGCGGCACATGAGAGGACCACGTTAGCCCCGCGCCTCACGTGGCACACGCAATGATTATGCCGTCGTGAGGCACTCATTTGAGTAGACGTCGCCATTTGAGAAAGAGCAGGAGGAGAGAGAGAGGGGGAAAGAAAGATATAATTGTAATTATAAAAAATTTAAATAATAAAAAATTTGAAAAAAAAACTTATTTTATAATTATATTAAAACTTAAAAATCTCGATATTTTAATTTTAAAAATATGGACTAATACGTTATTAAGCCCTAAACTATTTAGTAATGTGCTATTGTAGCAATTTTGAGCACTAAGTACATGGGGGCCCACATTGCACTCAATTTCCTAATCATCAAGGACAGCACAAATAGAAGGTATATTTATAATTTTTAAATTTGCAATGTCTCCTCAAGCTGAAGCCTAGCCCAAGAAAGCTGCAGCATTTCATGTGTGTATATATATATATATGAGTCCTATAATTTTAACAATTGACAAATAAATTTTTCAATCATTATTTTGAACATTAATCTACTAAATTATATATATATATATAATAAATAAAGTATTAATTTACTAGTAAATTTAATGAATTAAATTTTATTTCATAATTAATTAATTTATTAAACAAATACATGCTTCTTTCTGAATTTGACATTAACTTAAAAAAAAAAAAATCAAAATTAAAATATTCCAAAAACCAAAAACATATTTAATTAGTTGATCTCTTTTATGTAAATAGTTCTATAGCACTTCTAGCTAGTCGCCTAAGTGAGTTGGAGGTTTTTTTCACTATGAAAATAACTTTTTCTAGTAACAACGTGTCCGTAAATTATAGATATATAGGATGTTCGAGCTGAAAGAATATAATTAATTACTATACTTAAAGTTTCAACATTGGCTGCAATAAGTCAGCCAATAATGTTCTTCTTCTTCTTTATCTCTTTTATTTTTTTAATATTTGTTCTAGACAATGTTATAGTAAATACTCAAATATAAAATATATATATATATATATATTTTGCAAAAGAATAAAATACAATGAGAGATAAAAGTAACAAGGCCTATGATTTGTGAAAGATATTTTCTATTATGAAAATTAATATTCAATATTTATCATATTGTAACAAATTTACTTCTATGTCAGCACAATTTATTAATCACACCAACAAAAGCCATCCTAAATTAAAACATTATTCTCATGATTAAGTCAACTAATTAATTATGATTTATATAACAAACATTGAAATCTTAATCAAAATATTAATTATTATGTTGAGATATATGAGTAATGTGATGTAAATTAGTTATTATTTTTGTATGTTTGCAGGATGTGAAATAAAATTAAGTTTTATTTTAAATTATATATGTAATATAAAATATATTTAATTTTAAATATTAAATTTTATATATGATGTGATATAATTATTTAAAATTAAACTAAATTAATTTTAATCTCACCAAACAAATAGGCCCTTATATATATATATATATATATATATATATAATTAAGATCAGAAAGAAGGATATAATATGGTTGGAAATAGAGTACTCAAAATTGGATTTTCATAGAACTGGTAACACATAATTCAGCAAATTTGCTATTGGATACATTGTGAAGCATGAAATAACTCAACAAATATAATATATAATTGGAGTTCTTATAGAGAAGTAGAAATGAAGGCTTTATCAATGGTGCTTAGGATTGTGTTTCTTGGGGCCAAAATAATCTTCTTGAATCCCTGGCTGGCTGTGCTGTAACAGCTTTCTATCACCAAAAAACTTCCTAATTATTATCTTCTTTATAGTACTGCCTGCAGAGCAAGCTTCCCCATCTCGGCACTTATAAGCTTCTTCAGCTTCCTGATCATGAATAGGATTAATATTTATGAAATTATATAGACTGCATGAAATTATCTATTTAGAGAGAGTAGAGATCTAGTTGTGTAATATTCATGCTGATGATCATCATGCATGCAGTCTTTGATCATTACCTGGAGGCTGTTGAATTCTATCAGCTTAATACCTAAGTGAGAAGATCATATGTAGTGATATATGTAAGTAGAATTAAAACAATGAAGAGAAAAAAAAAAGATTTTGAGCTTTTGGGATACCTTTAGCTGTGATGATCAGAAGGTGAAGAAGGAGGAGAGTGGCCACTGGCATGAAACCCTTCATCATGTGGAGCTTTTGTGATTTGAAAAATGAAGAGAAGAGAGGGAGAGAGAGAGAGAAAGAGAGAAAGAATGTGTGAGAGAAGATTTTCTGGCTCATTGCATATTTATAGCATATAGTTCTTCACTGACATAACATATATAATGTTAAAAAAATATATGTTTAATTTGGAAAGATTTGGCTGAAGTTGAACTACATAATGGCTTATTATAATAACTAATCAGCCTTTTCAGGAATGTTGTTCCCTCTGTGGCAAACTTTCAAGTACTATATGTATCTTGAGTTTGACTTGAATTTTGATTGGTATGTGCATGAGTGATCTCATTCTTTTTTTTCTTTTTTTTTTTCTTTAATATGGCTCAAGCTAGCCTTTCATTATTAATAAGAAATTAATCGAGAAATATATCAAGTTAGATCTCTCGTTAGGATGTTGCAAAACTCAGTGAAAAGGACTGTGCCTCCATCCATTTGAAATCCGCTGAGTTACGTGGCTATATGGGATAAATAGTTAGGTACATATATATGAGTCATATTATTCTTGGTACATATGTAAGTTCGTAATTACTAAAAAGTAAAAAGCAAATCTATGATTTTTTCAAGTGTGTTATTCATATCTGATAGAATTTCTACTGTTGTCTTTTTGTAGGTTTTATTGCACCATTTCAAGCATCTCAAGTGTGTGATCTTATTCTGTTGACTGTAGCACATGATAATAATTTCAACAATCTAAAGTTCTTGGTTTATAGTCATAGAAGACTTCATCTGATCATTTTAAGTATCATCATGAGATTAGTAAAATGAATGAGAAATGTAAATTATTATAAAATAATACAAATAAAAAATTAGGTGTAAAACTCTATAAATGAGAGAAAATTAGCTATATTTTCAGGAATAAGTTCACTGCAATACTATGAGAGTTAAAGAAAGAGTTTTAAGTAGCTAATATTAGGCTCTTAGACTCATTCAATATTTCAAATTTGTCGAGCGAGTTGAATGTAAGAATTTATAAGCCTAAAATGTATCTAATTGCTTCAGGTGGGATGTCGCTCGACTCCAAAAATGTGATAAAAAAGTTTGTGGAGGTGATGCCCATGGCCACTCACATGAAATCAAGCAAGAATGTGTGACTAAATTTCTCGAAACTCAACCTTAGTAGATCTAATTTGCATTTAAAACACTAATGAAGTACATATTAAATACAAAGAAACACGTCTAAATAAAAAAATGTTAAATGTAGAACTCAATTATAAAGTAGGACACTCCTATCCCAATTTTTACCTTGAAAGCAAGCAGTATATGTACTATATTCTTAATTATATTAATGTTAACTATTTGATACATTGTGAGTTTATGTATGTTTTTTTGTAGGAACTCTACGTATATATGTATGAAATTAAGGATAATAAATGTAATGTTTATTTATTTTTTGGGTAACTTTGGTAATTAATATTTGTAATGACTATGAAAAAGTTATATTTAAACTAAACTTCATCTATGTAGTCTATCCATTATATATCCAACTAGCTTCAATGTCTCTACTGCGACAATTCTCTCTGCTACCACAACAACTTGGGTATATATAGGCTTTGAATCGTCTTGCAGATAAGAGAGCTAGTGCGCCCTAGCTCCTACAATCGATGAATATAACGATAAACTTATATATGGGATGAATTTATCCGCCACCAGTCATCCTTCATAGCACATTTATAACCTAAAGAAACTTATGATTCATACTTAATGTTGACGTGAGATGTAGGGGATCCCAAGAAACACACAGAGAGAGAGTCCTGAGAGATGGCGGCACGCAGAGAGCTGAGTCTGTGGGTTAGAGTTTAGGTGAGAGAGAGCATCCAGGGCAACACACAGAGGTTTAAGGTGATTTAGGGAGGAAATCCCCTACGTCCACCGAGCGGTCAGTGAGAGCTGATTTCACTAGAGAAAGGAAGAGGGTGGTCCAAAAGACCAGTACAATGAGCTAATCAGAAGAAAGAAAAAGAGAGAGAAAGAGCTTCTCAATTGGGGCTCTAATACAGTGAAAAGCAAGAGGACACCGAAAATATTTGTACTCTTATTGTCCTGGTTCTTGTGGTTGTTCTCCCTCTCTTTTTTTCTTTTCGCTTAGTGGTTTTAAATATTACTAAAAAAAATACTTTATCCCGGATTTTTCGGAAAGAAAGGAGCTGGGCCCATCCTGATGGTCCCTCAGCTGTCGATCACTGGGGGAGCTGGAAGTACTGGGTGGAGAGCTTTTTCCTCCTTGGTAGCAGTGATTCCACTAGGGGTTCACGCCAGCTAGAGCATGCCGACAGCGACAGGTGCAGCTGAGAAATATTATCATCGATGTTGCTAGGGGTGATCCTGGATCATCATGGATGATTGTTGACCGAACTCGCGTGGCCGAGGTTTGACCGAGGTTTGAGACCTGCGAGAATAAATAAATAAATAATAACTTAGTGCCACCTGGGAGCCACGTGTATGGCTGGGATGCAGCGTCGGAGCCACGCGCTAACATTTAATTAAAGAACTGATATTATTCAATCAATTTTTTTTTTTGAAAACATACTGAAAGCTAATTAGCAAACAGTGAAATAATGAAACGAAATATCTGCGAGGGGATTAAGGAACGAGAAGGTTGGCTGGAAGGGCCGAACACGTGGGCCTCATTGTCAGCGATTGAAATGGCGCCACGTGGAATTTTTGGGGGCACGAGACGGTCCGAGGAGTGCGTGGCAGGGGAACACAGTGGTGGCGACGCTGTTGGGTACGGAAGGGTACAGCCTGGTCCACTTCCCTTGCTGGCTATCCGCGTCAATAATCGTGCTGGACAGAATTTTTTATTGCGGCAAATGCTTAAAAAAAAAATCTATAAAAAAACAACATGCTTAAAATTAGCTTTCCTTTATCATGACCAAGCTGTAAATTTTGCACGAAATCACCCTCACAATTCAATCTTCATCTGTTAAAACTACTGAAAATATTTCAAAATAAGTAGTCAAATATATAACATATAAATTAAGAATACACAAGCGCGCACTTCTTTATCTCGAAAGACGGGGCGGCCTAACTGTGACGCCCGTGGCCGAAGAGGGCGGGGAGTGATCGTCGGGTGATATCCTAAGAAAAAGGAATCACTGAGGCAAAGTGCTGCTCCTGACTTCTAGACCGAGTAATGAGTGGTGAGAGGGGCACAGGAATGAATCGTCCCACATCAGAAAGGGAGGGAGATCCTGAGCTGTATAAGTAGATAACGTGATCTCAAATGATAGATATATTTTTGGGGTAAAATCGTGAGGTTAGTGATGAAAAACTCTGTAGTTAAGCGTGCTTGGGCTGGAGTAGCACTGAAATGGGTGACCTCCTGAGAAGTACTTCCCAAACACGCAGTTTTTCTAAAGTCAAAATGAATAATATCTCTATAATGAGATCACAGAATGTTATACTAACCATCCAATAATTATTCTATTTCTGTTATCTATTGAATTTGCTTTAAATAATTTCCTTTTGTCAAATTGTCACCAATATAATCGTAACAAAGTAAATTTTCAAGAATTTCAGACAGAGTTTTTGATAACTAAGATTTTCAACTACTTCGGCCCCACCTCGAGTTTAGCTTGACTCAAATTCAACTTGAACTCCTCAAGACTTAAAGTTGACTCATTAGAATTGAGATAAGCATAGCATGAACTCGACTTAATATTTATAAATTTATAATTTTTAAATATCATATTATACTTTTATGTAATATATTTAGGAGAATTAATATATGTTTTATGGCTTATAAAAAGTATTTTAAAAATTTAAGTTATTTATGATTATTTACATTTTTTAAGTTTTATTATCAATATTTACTATAATAATTTTAATATTTGAAATGTATTTTTGCCCACTACATAAGATCGATCACTCAATTCGATTGAAACTATACTCGACTCAAATTTAAAAACTTAAAACTCAAAATAAAGTCAGCTAACTAAAACTCAACTCAATTATAGCCCTTTTTATGTGCATATAAATATATAATAATAATAATAATAATAATAATAATAATAATAATAATAATAATAATGGAAATTTACATATTTAGCATATAAAACTATGCATTTACTCATTAGACACTTAAAATATAAATATTACTCTAAAATAGTATCTATTTATTATCTACTTTCTAATTCAATTAAATTATTATCATATTAAATATCAACCATAATTCGTACACATAAATATTTTATTTATAAGTAATAAATATTTAATATTATTTAGTAATACAAAAATATTAATAATATCACTTTAGTAATTTGATATGTAATATTAATATGTGATATTACTAATATTTTTTAATTATTAAATAATACTCAACATCTAATACTTATTAAAAAAAAAAACATGATTAGATTCGACAGCAGATGATAAATGGATAATATTAATGTGTTTAGAGTGCTTTTAAACTAATATTTATATTTTAAATATTTAATAAATAAATATGATAAATATGTATGTAGTTCTAATTCCAAATAATAAATATTTAAATTTGGTTTCTTACAACCTACATTGCTTCACTTAGTTTAGGTCTCACATAAATTTTAATGTGATAAACCAACTTATTTCATATTTAATATATGTTTATCATGAAAAATAAAATTTACTACCATTTAACCATCTCATTGAACAAATCTTTTGACGAAGGAATTCGATATTTGCTTATTAGCTAACTCGTTTAGATGCATTAATAATTATATAAACACAACTTATAGTATTGAATGAAGAGACAAGAAGAAATACTGTAAGAATATTTTAATATTCATTTCACATTCAACACATAATTAATATAAAAATTTTATTTTATTTTATATACTATACAAAATTTAATATTAAAAATTAATTTTATTTTTTATCTCATATGTTCAATATAAAAATTAATTTTATTTCATATTTTACATAAATATTAAATTTAAAATAATTTTATTTCACTATCTAACATGAAAAGTTGATCTCCCCAATTGGAATTTTTTGTCTCTTTAAATGTAGAAAAGGGACATGATCCCTAAGCAATTTATATATTTCTAATAAGTGGTCATTTTAAAAAATAATTATTTAATTTGATAGCATGTTTATAATTTTTAAAAAATTATAAATTTATTACTAAAAAGATGATATTTAAATAATATAATATTAAAATAATATTTTAAATCAAATATCTCTTAAGTATTTTTTGATAGAAGAAAAAAGAAAAAATAATGAACAAATACAAAAAAAAAAGAGAATCAAGATAATAGTAGTGGTAGAAAACAAACTATTTTTTTTTTTTAAAAAAAACTTATTATACTCATCATACTCTTATCAAAAAGAAAAAAAAGAAAACTTCTCTCATCTTTCATACAAGTCAAATTTAAAGGAGTTCTATTTAGTTCTTATATTCTAGGCGAAAATGATGATATAAATAGCTAGTTTAATATGCTTAAATTTAAGTTGAATTCACCATTTAGTAGACTATGTTTATATAATTATTCGAGATATATCAAAATAATTCTTATACATATATTTGTAACATATAGAAATAATTTAATCAATGGCATGCTCTTAAACAATCATTCATAATATATCAAAATACTTAAATTGAAAACATACATACATCTAATAGAATATGTGAGCAATTTAGTCCATAACTTGCTATACATACATCTAATAGAATATGTAAATAAACTATATATATGTATATGCAGGAACAAAAGCTGATGCTGGATGCTATCATTTACTCGAATCCGTTTAACCCGCACCAACTCATCTCTAATGGGATAGGTATGAACTACAAAACTGTGCTTGTGACTTGCGATCCGCCCCATTATAGGGCAAATCAAATTTGAGTATAGCGAAATTACATTGACCATGACCTGCGACCCACTAGCAATTAAAAAAATTATGAATCTTAAGAAATAAAAATTTTAAATAGATACTATCTCTTTATTTTTATTTAAAATAAATCATTAATAGTAAGTTTAAGATAGGATGGGACAGGGCAAGTTGGGGCAGGCATGAATAATAGTTAAAGAAAAGCATGATGAATACGGATAATGATTAAAGAAAAATGAGATAAGTATGTGTTGAACTCGATCCAAATGCTCCCCGTTGCCATCCCTATTATGCAGGTGTTTACGTATGTATTTATGAATAATAATATTTTATATGTAACAACACTAAGAAGAAATCAATCAAAAGACTATTTGTTTATAAAGTTTATATTAATAAAATTAAATTAAATTTTGATAAAAATATTTTTTATTAAAAATTATAAATAATATGAAATAAAATTAATTATTATATTAAAATATATAAAAAAATATGATATAAAATTAATCATTATGTTAAAATATATAAAAAATATGATATAAAATAGTTATTATTTTAATAATATACATAAAATATAAAATAAAATTAATTTTTAATATTAAATTTTATGTGTGATGTGATATATTAAATTAAAGTTAAAATAAATTAATTTTTAATTTTCAAATAAACGGAGCTAAGATATAAAAGAGCACTCCATAAAAAAAATATAAAAAAAACAAGTAACTTGAAGAAGTGGTTCACAAAAAAAAGTTGAGCTGAATTTGCTTTGTATATACAAATAACATTAGTCCCCAGGCCCAAGCCTAGAAACACCTACAAAAAGAAATCTCTTGGTGCAAAATTCTCCTTTTCAAGCTCAAAACAAAGCTTCTCAATAAGCTAGCTGAGCCAATGGAATAGATCAAACCAAATCTAATTACTTCGATGAACGTTCTACAATACCCAGTGTTTCAAAATCGTCTTCCCTCCTAAAATGGACCAGAGATAGCCGCATACAAAACAGATATGTTCAATTCAGTTCATGGGAAGCATTCGAATTTGATGATGATAATGTACTCGATCACTTTCAATCCTTTCCGTTCACCTTTTTTGCGAAATCATCAGTGCTGTAAAGACTCATTGCAGCAGACTGTTGATCAACACTCAGGCAAGAAAACCAATTCTTTATATGTTTGATGTGAGCAGATTCAGAAGTGGCATCTTGACTATGACTGATGACATCTTCGAAATTAACAGGAAGAAGATGAAGAAGAGCACCGATGGCCGCGAATTGAGCTGGGAGATACGATTTTCCAGGAATGAGTTTATCTAGCAGCTTGGTTAAGTTCCATTTCAGTTCTGTGATTCCATAATGCTCATAACCATCCGAAATGATGCCCAGTCTGTCCGACAAAAATAAAATGGTCATGAAGAACTTTGGAAACTGTATCGAGTTAAAAACGTAAATCGCCTTAATATCATCTTAAAACCTGGAAAGATCAAGGAAGGGAGACACTACACCAAGAAATAAGAAATCTATAGAGAATTCAAGGATTTGTTTGGGAAGGGCTGAATTGAATCAGGGCAATATTCCGCCTTCAAATAGAGGCCAAATTTGGCCTTGTTAAGTTTTAAGCTGAGTTAAGCCTTGAAAAAGTTCGAAACAAGAAACACCAGTATATCATTTTAAACCCAGATAGAGCCACATAGGGACAGACTTCATCAAGAAACAAAAATTGGACTTTATTTAGGAAGGTTTGAATTTAGTGAGCTATGTCCAGTTTTTAACTGGGTAGCCAAATTTAGTCTTGTTCAGTTTTGGTGCACAACACCAGCTTGAGATCATAAAAAAAATATTTGGCAACAAAACTGAGTTCTCTGAAGGTAGTAACATCATGAAGAAGTCTTCTTAAATGCATGAATATCAGCAAGTGAGAAAAAAGAAACATACCTTCCGAGTTCACCAGCCAATACAAAAAGTGTAGCTGAAAGATCCTCCGAAACACAAGCTTCCAAAAGTTTCAGCAGGCGAGGCATTATTTCTTTGCAAATCCACTCCCAACTCTATGGACAAACACCACAAATATTTGTCAGCTAATTTAGTAAATCTACAAGGAAAGCAATTGGGCAAAATGACACGACGGTCTGATAACTTTCCGAACTATAAATCACAGACATGCAAGACACAACAAAAGCAATTATAAGTTTGACACAAAGTAATTTTTCCTATTTTATAAAATATGAAACATAGAACAAGCTTGATTTATTAAATAGAAACAAAGAATAAAAGAAACTTAAATAGTTAAATAATGAATACCTATGTAATAGTATAATTTGACAGAGCTTTTGTTCAATGTTACAGAAACACCTAGGAAACACTAACACAAATACATGAACATGAAGTCATGGCACAACACTACACGACGAGACTTATAGAGGTGTTTATGCTTCCTAAATAGACAAAAACTCAGAAAGCACCGCCACACTCATATGAATTGAATAGACCATACAATTGAATAATATCTGTAACAAAAGTGCAACTAGAATCAAGTTGCATTTCAAAGAATAATATAAATTTATCAACAAACAACATAACCATAGTTATTAACTTATCCAAATAAGTGAGATTTTGAATATCATTTGTTTATCCTAACCCTGAAAAGCTAACTTTATAAAAAGAATTTATTCTCAAAAGCATCATATTATAGAAAATTTCTAGAGCATAGTAAAAGTACTAATTACATGAGTTATATTTTACAATTACAAAAGGAAAGAACCAATTGTTTGAATCAAATGTTATCAACACAAGGGAAAATGAAAATAGCAAAAAGAGGACAAAAAGTTGATCCAGAGTGGGAACTAGATAAATCTCTCGCTTTCAAGTTGCAAAAGAAAGTAACAAAATTAAGAATCGATTTCAGAAAATGCACTTACCATGTAGTAACCCACCAATTCCACCAAAGAAATGACGTCTGTAAAGTGGCAAAGCGCCATATGAGAAGAAAAATCTGACTGACTTTCATCAAGCTTTCTGAACCCAAATATAACACAAGAGGCAGAACAATGGACACCGTGATCATCTTGACTTGTACTTCTGTTGCCCAAATCTGTTCCTTTCAAAGAAATACTTAACTTTCCTGTACTTCGGCAGCCAGTCCGACAGAGGCTATAATCTTCTAGCACGTCCAACAGAAAGCCCGTAAGTTCTTCCATGCTTAAAGCATCAGTAGCAAATGGGCATTGCACACAAGGAGAAAAAACTACAACCATCTTAGATGGAGCTGAGACTGATTTGATCCCTCGCTCAAGATGTGACACCAAAGATATAACAGTGGTTAAAAGGAAACTGTCCGTGTCCACATTAAAAAACTTATTACCACAAATCTTAGCAAAAACATGCAGTGCTAAAAGAATCCAAGAGATGTCTTCTTGACCCGACCGTAAGAGTTTGAAAGATACAATTAGTAAATAACCAATATTTTCAGCTGCAACACAAACAGATGCTAAAATCATACAGCCAGCCAAAAATTGATTGATGCTAACATCATTAGAGGTCACACATTTACTCCCCACGTCAAGATGAAACTTATTTTGAAGAAAGTCTTCAGAAGATGACAGATGCCGCTTTGTATTGCCTATTACAAGAACTTCTCTTTGAATAAGAAAACTCTCCATGAGGGAGAAAAGGGCATCCGGTGGGAATATTTGATCCAAAGCATACTTGGTCTTTTCATCACAGACAGCTGTAAGAGAACGATCATTAAACAAATAATAAATACAATAATAATAATAATAATAATAAGCACAAGATGATAACCATCTGACTGCTAATCAAGCACTCTATAATACTAATTCAGCAACCCAATATAAAATTGCACAGTATGTCACTCATCAGAGCCAAACAAAAAGAACACTATTTAGCCATTTTACTCATAATAAAAGTCAATTTACCATTATGTTTGGAGCATGGATCATCATGTATGCACAATCAACATGATATACATAATCTGCCGAAACATGGTACGAGTATTTGCAGTTCAATTAATTATAATTCTTATGTAGAACACAGAAAATGTTCAAAAGCAAAGATAAAAACCTTCAATATTACACTCCTTCCATCACCAGCAACAAATCCTTCATCATTTTGCTTATTACCATGCAAGTAGACTGCTGAAAACGTACAAAAGCAACAATAAAAATTCCAATATCACACTCTCATTGTTGGCATCAAATCCTTCATGATTTTGCTTATTACCATAAAAGTACACTGTCAAGTAAGAAACAATCATCTTGATATAGATATAAATTACAGTAGTCAGAATTTCTGAAGCACAGGAAATGAACTAGTAAAGAAAAAGTTGACCTTACACTATATTTTCTGCATTATTAACATAAACTTCACCACAAATGCCACTGATATGTGCAATTTCTTATTTTCCAATCTTCTTGTAAGCTTTGATCTATCAGACACTTTCAAGAATCTGAAACAATGTTATAGTTTCACAGGAACTGCATTTAATGTCAATTCTTTTCCAAGTCCTCTAGCAAAAGTATTATTCTACTAAACCTAATCCCTTAAATTCTCTTATCTAAGAAATAGTTTCAGCTTTTTACCCGATCTCCATCAAATATTCACTAAATTATAACATGTCAAATGTCAATCTACTAATCATTGTCATTTGATACTTCACCCTGGAAAATTTACTACAAAATTCAATATCCAGAATGCCTAGAATCACAAACAGAGCTAGAACAGAACCATGGATAGTGCAGCGAAAATAAATTTCCAGATAGTAAGAGCTAAAACAATACACTAGAAGTAAGCTTCAAAGGCATTGAACATAAAAATGCAAAATACTGCATAAAAACTGAACAAGCATGATTGTAACTGATTTTTTTAAAGATAAGCAGTGGTATTCTGAATAAAAAGCTAGGAAGAACAAGAAATGCAACTATAGTACTTAGTTGCATGCAAAGGCCTGTCTGCATCAAGTCTGAATTACATATGAAATACAACACAAAGTACCTATAGATATGTCCAGTGCCAACGACTGCAAGTGAACGAAAGAGTCATCCCCCTTTGCATCTTTGCAATGAACTGATATCCTCGCAGATATGTTGCCAAGCAAGAAAGAAAAGAGAACTGCAACCTTCTCCCTACAAGTTAAACATGATGAACAGTTAGAGATGGAAAGAGCTTATTCTAAAAGGTGGTAAATAATGCATGATGAGACAATGATCAGACTATAACATTTATCACAAGTAGAACAAAGTATTCAAACACAAAAGATGTAAAAAAGGAAGCGTATAACATACTCTGATTGAAGACCTTTCTCCAATAATAATGTACTCAGAACCTTTGCAAACAAAAAGTCTATCTGTGAAACCAAGCAATTCTGAAGTGTGTTGAAAGCATGAAGAATTCTTGACATGCTCTCAAAGTTCCATGTAGTAGAAAATGCAGCAATGGACCATAGACTTATTCCAGAATCAGCTTCACTATCATCTAATGAATTAGTAGGCGGAGCAGAATATAAAACTGAAGCAGGTTCAAGGGATTTTCGAACATCACATAAAGCAGCTTTCTCATCAGCAAGGAAGCTGTTGTCTGCAATTTCCATAAAAAATTGTCAGAAAAAACTTACGAATATTAATCAAACAACAATACCATCGCTACTAATAATTATAGTAGAGTAATTTCTTACTTTTTGTCAATCTGTATGCTTCAGGGTTGTGCATTAAGTTTAAACTTTGGTCAAATATAGGGCCATTCTTCACTACAGCGTCCTTCAGATTTCTGATACAATCAATATCCATAGTTTGGATACCTGCAGGTGCTTTATCAAATGTATCCCCACTCAGGGATGAGTTTTTTAGCAATTTAAGATCAGCGGGATGGCCTTGTTGATCAAGTGCTGTTTCAACTACAACGGACATACTTTCAACTCCACTTCCAAGCATCCTGGAATCATTGCACTCGGCAGCTAACGGTCCACCATTATTAGCTACAAAAGTTCTATGTATGGAGTCATGGACAATGTCACATGAAGGAATGCTGTTGATTGATTGATCCCTTTCGGGACATATTTTTGTTTTTGGATTTGCAGAAATCATGTCACGATCCAACACATCAAAGGAACACAGAGGAACTGAATTATCTTTCTCCAGAAAAGAATGGAAGTCATCTTCTCCATCAAGTTGAATGCTACGCGTCTTGATTTCTGGCAAATTGGGCGAAAGAGGCATCTCCAAAGCTTTCCTGTACCTTTCCTCATCAGCATCACTGTCCAATTCAAGTAATTTTAAAGCTCCTCCTTTTATCATGTTCTTGAAGCTTGCTAAATTAGCTTGCACCTTGCTACGAGAAATAGCTGCTTGATCATTGACAGGACCAGAAGAATCTGGTGCAGCTTTTGGAATGCAGCGTGTACTTCTAATTTTTTCCCCAGACTTCTTAGACGCTTTTGCATTGTGATGTTTGATTTTCACCTTTTCAATTTGATAATCAGTACAAACTTCATTCACTTTGTTATCAAAACTACTTCTGCACATGATACTTTGCCCTTCATCTTGAATTTTCCCATCACCAGTATTCTTGAAGGTGGCAGAAAACATGGAGCAATTTGCTGGAGCCAGCTGATCCAAAGAATTCCGAGAATCTTTTAGAGTTGAAAGTATATCACCTATCTTCGAATGAAACATATTGTTTTCAGACTGGGCAATTGATTCAGCACCTTTTTGAATCTTCCTCTTCTTAGAACAATGGCTAACCTCTGGATCTACAGTCATGTCTGCAGCCTTGTCTGCTCCAACCAGACAGGTGAGTCCATCAATACTCTTTAAATCATCCTGGCAAGTATTGTGCATTCCATTATTTACAACTTCATCAGGCAATTTCAAAACAGTTAGACCGAGTTTTGCATTCTCTGCCAATTTGTTCGGGGAAATCTCAACAATAAAATCTCTTCCCTGTGAGCCCATTAAGTTTCTATCAGAAAAATCTATTCTAGAAGAACGTACTGCAGAAGTTTGTGACTTGTTTCTGATAGGACCTCTAACAGGCGGCTCAAAATCAGAAATTATACCTGTGTTGGCTCTGTTACAGCATCCTCTGGATATAGGAAGGCCGATACATTCAACGGCTGGCCCAGTATAGTTTAATGGATCCATAGGACACGATTCTAATGATTCAAATCCAGTCTCTGAATTATAGATCCCTTTTTTAGATTGCAGAAAGTTACTTAGATTTAAACCCTTCCAATCAGAAGAATTTACTATCTGAACAGAAAATTTGTCAGTAATCGGCAATACAACTCCAGAACATTTAAGAAAGCAAGAAACATATTCAAAGATCTTGTTAACAAGTTCGTGCAAATAAGACGCAGACATATCCAAATAAATTGAAAATTTCATAATTCAAGTTACACACCATTTGTACAGGCACAATTGAGGGTAATTGATCTGGATCTCCATCAGTAATTAACTGATTGCTTAAATTTAGCCAGCTAGTTTATTATTCATTACAGTTTTCTCATAACATTCAGAAAACTATGAATATGCGCCTCTCTTCCTTGTACTAACACAATCAATGTTCTTCGTGCCATCTATATGTAATTCTTTGCAATCATCCCATTTCGAGCCACTCACGGTCCATCCCTTCCCACATGGATGGCAAAATCTATTCGAAGCATAGGCCCAGGTACAAAATCACCCAAACAACACAAGAAAAATGGCCCAACCTCCAGCACAATAATGGAACATAACATTAGAAACAAATGGATAAATAAATTTGCCAAAACCTTTTCGTTTGCAATTAAGTTACATAAACATTTGAAGAGATGACAAAAAAAATTATTTAGGCTTCATTTGTTTCAAGGAGGAAAAAAAATCGACGAATTCAAATTTTCTAGACATTTTTGAAATGCACATGCTTGGAAATAAAATAAATTTATGTTAAAATTGCGTATGATATGAAATAAAATTGATAGTTGTATTAAATATTGAGTAGACCGTGAAATAAAGTAAAATTTTTATATTAGAATTTGTGTACGATGTGATATATTATTTTTTATTTTAAAATGAAAAAAAAATCATACCCTTAGCTTTTTTTCCTTGAGCCAAACGGGCATTAAACTAATGAATTCTTGGGCAAACAATGAATGTGCAGAACTCAAAAGAAGTCTTTTCCAATGTTCGATAAAGAAATAAAGGAACTTATCCTTGAACTAACTAAAAAGCCTTTCATTTATTTTCTGATGAAATAAACCATTGTAATTGCAATAAAAAAGTAAATGAAACTCTGTACCTATAGGAGTAGAAACCTGGAGAATACAAAAATGCTGACAAATAACTGTGATAAATAACTATAGTATGTGAACAAGTATGGCTTGAGTAGATCCAGTAACTTCAAGATTGACAGGCCTAGTTAACATAGATACAAGCACTAACTTGTGATCTCTATCTGATGCATTTTTATATTTAATTGCATTTGCCAGGAAAAAAGATTGAAGCTATTCCCAGACCCAAGGTTTTAAAAATAAATTTCCGCTATGAGACAGGAAAAGAGAGACGCAAAACTCATTATCTATAGGAGTAGAAACCTGGAGAATACAAAAGTGCTGACAAATAACTATGTGCTAAGATAAATAGCTACAGTACGTGAACAAGTATGGCTTGAGTAGATCCAGTAACTTCAAGATTGACAGGCCTAGTTAACATAGATACAAGCACTAACTTGTGATCTCTATCTGATGCATTTTTATATTATTCTAAAGAAATAATAACATCACATAAAAAAATCCTACGAAGATCTCATGGTCATGCATAAAAAATGCCAACTCATAATATCTTCTTAAAGAAAAATAAACAATTATATGTGGTGAAAAAGACATGAAATTACCATCTAAAACACATCATAGTGCCATCAAGTGTCCACATAATGAGAAAAACGTACTTGTTGGTCTCCCAATATTATATCACTTTACACTATGTTCCAGGAGAAAAAGTACATTGATACCTATTTACACGAAAAGAGGTAATGCAAAAAATTGTACCGACTGTTGTCCTCGAGAGGTGGAAAGTCGACAAGTGTACATTTTGCATTTAAAGAATTCTCTCTTCTCGAGACAGTTTGATTTAGCTCTAGAAGTAATAACTCTAGGACTTAGAGATTCTGGGGATCTTGCGATTTTGCTACAAAGGCGAGCCTCTATAGTTAATTACTCATCCTCTATTAGAAGAATGAAACTTTTGATTAGTAGGAAAGATTCTTTCATTATACTGATGACCCAAATTTAAGAGCCAAGATGATTGCATTTTTTTATGGTTGTCATTTAGGCAAAACCAGCTGATATAGGTTCTCACCAAAATTTATCCACTTGTGATCTTTTTATTATTTTCTAACCTAACTCATTAAGCTTGCGAGATATCATTTCAAGGACATGGCAGCCTGTTATCAAGGGGTAGGCATCACAAATTTTGAGGAGAACTCAGAGCCTTTAGCTTTGTTGGTAACATGTTTTGAGTTTGATGATTCATCAAGGCATCATTTTATTCAAGTCGAAATGATCATCTTTTAGCTAAATGATTTTCAAATGGAAGGTATGAAACTTTGATGCATGAGGAAACCACTTCGAAAGCGGCCTTCGATGTATGAGGTTGTTTTGACAGATCGCGCATGATGTTTGAATATCTTTGAGGTGGTACATGATGTTTGAGTATGATCTTTGAAGTTCTTGAAGTGTCGCCAAAGGTCGCATACGATGTTTGAGTATATTGAGGTTGTACACGATGAATTGTTTCAAAGGGGTTGTGCATGATGTTTGAGAAGTAGTACATCAGGTTTGGGAGGTTCAAAAGGTCATGCACGATATTTGGAAGTTTGCACAATCGTTTATGATCTGTGCAGCAACAAATGGTCATGTACAACGTTTGGGAGACTGTACACGAGGTTTGAGTTTGAAGGGTTGTACAAATGTCTGAGGCCGTGCATGAGGGTTGAGTAGTTCGAAAGGTCGTGTACGATGTTTGAGAGACCGTGCACGAGATTGTTCTTCGAAGGATCACGCACGATGTTTAAGAGGCCGTGCAAGAGGTCTTGAGTAATTCGAAGGGTCGTGTACGATGTTTGAGAAGACGTACACGATATTGTTTTTCGAAGGGTCATACACAATGTTTGAGAGGCCGTGCACGGGATTTGAGTTTGAAGGGTCATGCACGATATTTGAGAGGCCGTGCCCGGGTTTGAGTAGTTCGAAGGGTCGTGTACGATGTTTGAAAAGACATAAATGATGTAATTCTTCGAAAGGTCATGCACGATATTTGAGAGGCCATACACGAGGTTAAGTATGATCTTTGAGGTGCAATTATGAAGGGTCGTGTACAATATTTGAAAGAACGTACACGATGTTTGAGTTTGATCTCCTTTGAGGCCGTGCACAGGATTACAAAGCCTTGTACACGATGTTTAGGGGTTCGTACCTATGAAGTGGTTCGAAGGGATAAGTTCGAAACTTTGCTTTGAAAGGTCCCTTCGAAAAGATAGTTTGATCTCCTTTAGATGAATTTTTATGAGAGGATAGATTCGAACCCTTGGTTCGAATGAAGGTGTCAAGTCTGCATCTCAGCAGCTTTAGCCTTTAGGAAGTTTAGATCTTTGGCCTTATTCGAAGAAGTGTAAAAGGCCAAATGTTAGGAGTTGCTGACCCAGGAATCCCTCTTAAGGATAAGCGCACAAAGAGTCTTCTTAAATAGTTTAAACATATAAATCACAGGCCAATAAAAACTCCAATAAGGAACAAGGTTATTAGATTTTTCTCCCTCAGATAGGAGGGAGGGAGGGAAGGAGACAGGGAGCGGGAGAAAAAGAGAGAGAGAGAGATTAACTAAGGATAGATATATAATAGTAATATATTTTCAAGCTTAAGAATAAATAAGGACCACGCTATTGGCTGTTAAAAACCACGGGAACAAATAAGTAATTCAAATGACAAACAGATTCAACAGTCATTTACATTAATTCTCATAAGACAGTTTTATATTTGCAACATAAGCTGGAAAATGAAGAAGAAATAATAGGACAGACACAAACCTTTGGCACACCAGCTATACCTCCCTTGTTGTCAGAGATGAGCCCGTCAAGCATGTTTAGTCTACATAGGATTTGCGTTAGACTATGCTTTAAGAGATGAATTTCCTGCATAACAATTTTCTTTTCTGATTTTTCTAGCTTAGCTACTCTTTCAGCATGCTTCCTCCGCTTCCTTTCCAGCTTAAGCGTCTCCTTTAAAAGCTTATACTTAGCAACTTCCAATAATTCACAGCCGCTCCGTTCTCGGCTTGAAGAATATGAAAGAGCACTCTCCTTTGTGACATGTATATCCTCCATTTTCTTCTGCATTTCTTCTCTCTTTAATCTTTCCTCCTCCAGTTTTTGGCATAAATGATTAGCAAGATTTTCTATCTCAAGATTCCTCTTCTTTTCTTGTTCAACTATTCCTTTTAGTTCTTTAACCTTTGCACTTTCCACATCAACATGCCTTTTTTGTCTGTCTGAATTCTTCTTCTCAACTTCAAGCTGTGTTTTTGCTTGAAGAGCTTTTGCTTTCTCTAATTTCAACATCTCCCTTGCTTCACTGGCTTCAGTTTTGAGCCTTTCTAAGCAAAGTCTAAGATCTTCTACTTTCTTCTTCCCAACCTCCATAAGATTTTTCTGCTCTGCTGCTGTTTTTTTCTCATCTTTCAAAAATTTCAAAGCATCTGCTGCATTTTTTTTCTCTTGCTCAGTTTTTCTCATTTCAGCATCAATTTTCCTTCTTTCCTTCTCAAGAAGATCCTTGAGTTTTTTTATTTCTTTCTCACCTCCAGAATTACTGGCCGTACGAACTCCAATTCCATCAATATCCACGCTCTTGGTGCTCATAGCTTTCTGAAACGAAGATATCTCAGCCATCATATCCTGAACTTTTTTTTCTAATTGCATTTTGATATTGGTCTCCTTCTGCATTTCATCTTTACCTTGCTCTATTTGAATCCGCAGCTTTTCAATCTCTGAAACAGATGGCGTTTAAAGCTTAAGCAAGTAGATTTACCTCAACAATTCCTAGGTTAGTTTGCTTTATATTAGTGTGATCTCTAAAACTTAAGAATGCAAAAACTACTTTCTGGTTATGTTATTTTCTCCATGAACAACAATATTTTTATTCATCAAGTCAAAACAGCTATTTTTTTCAACATTCGTTGGACAAAATGTTACTGGCATGATGATTAACCATTTCACAAGCATTTGGAATTGCAAACAATAACAAGAATTATATGAACACTATGCCAGATTAAGAGAATGAATCATAAGCGTTTAAGCAAGAAGAAAATAAACTCCATATTAGTAGAAAGAGATAAAGGAGATCAATTGCTAAATCCAAAATACAAACACCTTCAAGCAATGAGTGTTGTGCTACTTTATCAAATCATACTAATGATAACAATGCTCACAATGTAAATCATCAATGAAATAACCACTTCATTCAATGGCGGATGGTTGTTATGCTTAATTATTTTAAAAAAATTAAAAAAAGAAGCTAAAAAGATTCAACAAAGAGATGTGCTAAAATTGTTCTTCAAAACAAGGATGCCAAGGAACTAGTCACTGTGAAAAACTTTCATAAAAGGTCCTTCAACAGGGGGCAAACATTAATTCTAATAAGCAGTTGGCTACAAAAATCCAAGCATGTATGAAAATCTAGCCAAAAACCACTGTAATATCAGTTCTACTGCATCTATAATAGCTCCATTTTGAGTTCCACAACCACCCACAAAATTTACTGCATCCGATTCATTAGAAAATTATTCTAATACATACTCTGAATATCAGAACCTACAAGACAAAAAATTTTATACCCAACTTACTCTATCCTCATGTTTTCTTCCAAGTAACACAAATAGAAATTCACGATTATCATGAACCTAAACAAAGCCAAAAAATTCAGATGATGAGCAACAGTCACCAAGTATGCAAATCATCTTACGCAGCTTAACATAACCTTTAACAGAGCCAACAAGCTAAACACAAATAAAGTATATACGTTGAAGAAAGTTTGTGATGTTTCTCACACCCTTTTTTAGAGAATCAATCTCAGCGCTTTGCTTTTCTACTTGGCCATCCAGGATCTTAACGCTTTGCCTGAGAGCTTGCCTGCTCTCCTCAAGCTTCTGGCTCCTCTTCATCCACTGAAACCAAAGCAAAAGAGGAAACTTTCAATCCGATAAAGGAAATGGAAGAGAAACAGGAGCAACAAGAAGAAGAAGAATTAGGGGGGAAAAAAAAAATACCAGGGCACAGCATGGATTCGGGGAGCCGAGCTGAACATCGCCCGCCATTGTAACAAGGGAAAGGTGAACACCAAAGAGCCGATAATGGTATGAAGCTAAGGCTTACAGAATCAAGGGGAAAGCGTTCAAAAGCTCCTCCTTGTGTACATGCTAATGAGGTTTCTAGGGTTTCCGGCGGAGAAGCAGGTGACTAGCGTCGGCCATGGAAGGCCTAGACTTTAAACCCCAGGTTCTCCATTCTCGTAAAAAATAACCATCCGGGGTCGCGACATCAATCTATTAACTTTACGATTTGTGCAAATATGTCGATGGATGGTGGATCAAATGTGCTAGCCACTGCCTTTCCACAGACACGGCATCAAGTATTTTTTTCTTTTTAGTCTCCAAACAATCTGTGGATTACATATTAATCCTTAGGGTAAATATCATGTAGGTCCATCTACTTTACCTTTATGTATATATACCTCTAATTTTTAAATTAAACAAATTAATTCACTAATTTAAATTTAAATATAAATAGATTTTTTTTAACCCACCTTACTTTTATAGTAAAAAAATTCATAAAAATAATTACTTTTATAGCAACTAATAAAATTTGGTAAGAAGAGATACTTATAAAAATGATTACTTTATTGTTATAGATATATCATCTATTACAAAAAAAGTTTATTTATATTTTTACTCAAATTTTTAGACCAATCTTTTTAATTTGAAAATAAGGACTTATCTGCACATAGAAGCAAATACGAGAGACTCAATTGCTATTTTTTGATTTTACAATTAGGCACTAAACCAGATAATTACTTATTTATCCAATACATTATCCCACTAAATTTGATAGATAAAAAACTATCTTTTATGGCACATATTATTTATAGATCAATATAATTAATAGCTATTTTATGTAAGCTTTTTCGAAAAGGATGAAGGAAATTTAATCGCATACATAAAAAATATAACTTATATATAGTTATGTGCATTCAAGCGAGAATAAAAGTAACATGATTTATCTATTCAACAAAGCTTTACCCAAAAAATTAAAATAAAATTTGAGTTTAGGAATCTAAATGTAATAATTTAAAATATAATATCACATGTAAAATATTTTGTAATCTAAGTTATATATTTGTAATTTTTTTTTATCAAAACAACACATTAGGGAAGAATGGATATATATTAAAGATTTAGCTAAAACGAAATTTTTACATGAGATATAAGAAATAATTAAAAATTATGAGCTTAAGTTACATTACTTTTAATTTTAAGAAAGCAAAAAAGTTATTTACACTTTTTCTAATATATATTTTTTGTGTTTAAAGGAAGTTATGAAATAAATATGGCAAACGTTTTCTTCACAAGTAAATTTTAAGTCATATGTTCTGTGTGATCATGAAATTCAACATCAATTTTAACAAGGGATCATCACATTATTTCATATTTTAAAAATTTTAATGTCTGAATTCTAAGATAAATTAATATTTTTAATTAAGTTTTAAGGTTAAATTAAATACTTCATAAAAATCCATTAGACGTGTTTTTCCAATTAATGCATTAAAAGATAAAAAAAAATAAAATTTTAATTACTAAATTACTTTAAAATGTGAATGTATTTGGAGTATTATAATGCTGACATCTAGTGATTATTATCTTGGTCCATATGTATATTATTAAGATTTACAGAGAATTTACCATGGCAAAGAAAATCATTATAGTCATTTGCTGTTAGATTTTTTTTGGAAATGCATATTCGCCTGGCTGCATTTTGGAAGAAAATTGCTATAGTTTAGTTGCTGTTAACTTTTTTTTATTAAAATGCATATTAGCTTAAATATAACCAAAATCATCCTTTTTTTGCTGTGCAAAGTGGACGTAAATGAAATCTACAGCCTGGCATATATCTCCAGTTGTTGGAGCGAATAAATTATTTCTTGTTGGCAACACCAAATGCTGGATCCCATAAGCCTGCATTTAGGTTAGTAGCTAAACTCTGAGATAAAGGAAGGGGAGGGAGGGAAGGGGCGGTCAAATATACAAGTGAGAGAGCTAAACATTCTCATATATACTCAATAATCTCATCTTCACATGAGAATTCACCAAATTAGATACTCTCCTCCTTTAACAGGCCACCCATTAAATGCATTACCAATCAAGAATCCACCTCTTACCACTAGGGGCGACAATGTGAGATAACAGCTCTTTTGATAACTTAACCATAGTAAACTAGTAAACCTATAGGAATCTTAACCAAATCATCAGCTCTCATACCAGACTGCTAAGGAGATAAAGAGGAAGCCAATTATACAAATGAGAGAGCACCTAAGTCAGAAGCCCAAGATTATAAGTAAAGGCCACTCAATTGTTTATAACCACAACATGTGAATAAACCAATGTAGAGCTAATTTTCTAAACATTGCAATATGTAAACAACATTTTCCCCCTTCAAACTTTAAAGGACTAAATAAAAAATAACATAAAATAAAAGCACAAGTATAAGTTTTCTTGAAATTATATCCAAGACAATTAATTATAAATAACTAAAGAATTGGAGAAAGGCAAATATATCCATATTTAAACTAGATCAGGACAGAGGAAGTAGCAGTTGCATGGTTTGAGAGCTTCAATAATAATCTTTCAGCTGGAAATATGCCAAGAATTAATTATTCTAGTTTCGGAACACATATCAAGATCTTAGCATTCCTGTAATTTGCTCAATTGTTTTCTTTTTTTTTTGATAAGTCAATTTTTTTTCTTGAGGATGAGAAATTAAGCATGATGCTTTTTGTAACATCCTGTGATCTCATTATAGAGGTATTGTCCGCTTTGACTTTAAGAAAACTGCGCGCTTGAGTACTTCCCAGGAGGTCACCCATCCCAGTGCTACTCCAGCCCAAGCACGCTTAACTACGGAGTTTTCCATCATTAGCCTCACGGTTTTGCCCCAAAAGACGCATCTACCATTTGAGATCACGTTATCTACTTACACAACTCAGGATCTCCCTCTCTTTCCAATGTGGGTCGATTCATTCCTGCGCCCCTCTCACCACTCATTATTCGGCCTAGAAGCCTGCCAGGAGCCGCACTTTGCCTCAGTGATTCCTTTCTCTTAGGACATCACCCAGCGTCACTCCCCGCCCTCTTCGGCCACGGGCGTCACACTTTTAGTTCTGTATTTGCTGCTTACACACGAGAGACATTAGTTTAGAGTCATGACAACTTTTCATTATGTTTTTTCTTATTTAGCTTCCAAGAACTTTTTGAGAGTTTTGAGAAGAAATAAAGGATCTTATTGCAACAGGTAGCTCAATTCAAATAGTAGATTTCAAAAAATCTATCCAATTCTAGCTCTTATTACTTTCTTAGAAGCTAACCCCTTTTCCATGCCTAATAATATGATAAAACTAATCAAAATAATAATAATAATAATATGATAAAAACCGTGGCATCAAGGATATTTAGCAAAACCTGCGACAACCAATTTATTAAGACCTTCGGAGGTAAGAACTGATAGATTGATGATACAAATGCAGCAAACACTAGCACCGAGTAGTATAATTGCTAAGCCATGTTCAAGAATTACTTCAAGTTATCCAACATAAGGAAATGCGCTATACTGAATTAATATTTAATAGTCAACATTATTGGTTGAGTTCACAAAAATATTTAATTAAAAGCCATTTTTCATGAGGAACCTAATTAGCGAGTGAGCCTACAAGGACTTTCGGTAACATTAAACCTTCTCTACATCCACAACCACAAGTAAGATCCTTAGTTATTCTAAAGTAAATATAATATAGTATCAGCAAACAAAGTAACCACATAGTTAGAGAGAAACTACATAGTCTAGATGTTAACAGAACTTAACTAGGATTTTTAAAATGCAATATTCATTCAATATTTATGCATCGAAGCACTATGACTTCAATCGTGTTTAGTATGTAGATAGAAAACTTTATACCCCATTTTTTCTCTCCTTTTTCATATTGTTGCTAGGTATTAAACAATAGTCTCTCTGAATATTTAGACCTTATACAAGTAATTAATTACTTCTTATTTGAATCTGAAAAGAATGTATCTTCTGGGAAGACTATGTATGTTCACTGCAAAGCTAGCCAAAAACGCAACACAACTATTGTTCTCTACTACCTGGTCTGCCTATGAAGAGTATTTATTTGATATCGACAATATTTTTGCAGGTTATCTTCATGGATTTTTGTCATTTAGGTTCAACATAGGCAGATGACACCTACTATGGCCTATGAGTATGTCCGGCTGAGTAGGCCTAGAGTGCTCTTGGCCTCTTCGCAGTGGAAGGTATATATAATTTTGGGAATTTAACATGTTTTACTGAAAAAGTGTAAGTTATCCAGTACATGGAGCATGCAATATTCATGCTTATTCAGTATTTTGTTGGGACTTTGGAAGGAATAGAAACATGTATTATTTCCACAGTTGTATTGAAAGTGGACCTGATTCCTCTAGCTTGTTCCTTTGATGAGGATTATATTGGGGATGGAAATCTTACCCGAACCCCATGAAACCCGACTTGGCCTAACCCTAATAAGGATAGGTATGAGAACAAAATTGAATATGTAAGGACTGAGGAGAGGGTATGAGATTTAACGTTTGATGGGTGGAGTGAGTCTGGGTTTTGGTCAACCCACCCCAACCTTACCCATCTGTTTATCTATTTGTACTATGCGTTACATTTCATAATTACGTAGCATTCTATTTTGAAACAAAATTTTATTGACCTCATATTCTATTCGAAAAATTATGAATTGTATTTTATACAATAATAACCAACTTTTATCCCATTATGTGGAGTTGACTACATAATTTCTTTATTTCTATTATACTCTATCAAATAACTCCTTATTTATCTCTAAGTTTCAAAAGTTATTTTTTATAGTTTTTTATCATATTGTTTTGTCGTTCTCTCTCTTTTTATATGGGCAAAATCTAATAACCAAACTCTCCTTACTAGAGCTTTTATAAGTCTAATATATATATTTTCAAACAATCAAAGCTGATTCTTTAATCCTCTCATTAATTAAGGCTATGCCAACTGCCTTATGGATCTGTTATTTCTTATCTTATCCTTTATTATATACTTATTCATTTTTAGCACCTCATTTTTATGATATTTATTTTATTTATATGCTTTATAGGTCAGCATTCAACATGAACTTGATAAAATTGACCGTTTGTCCTAAGGAAGAGCAATAACTGTCCAGCACTACCTTCGAGCATCTAACAGCTGCGGGGGTAGCTTTTGAAAACAAGAGATGGTCATTCGCAAATATAAGATGGAAGTTTGTAGGGCCTCTAGCTGACAAGTCGATGACTCTGATGGTCCCAAGCTTAACTTGCTGATGGATCATGCACGATAGTAACTTTGAACATGTAGCTTTCCAAAAAAACTTTCCGGAACACGAGATGAAGAGGTAAGGAGAATAATGTTTTGTTTTAGTTTAAACTTATGACATATGCCTGCTTATGGAAAAAAAAATGAACAGAAAACCAAATATCTATCAGATGTTGGCAAAATGAGATGGTCTGAAACTTTAGTTTACCTGACACTCCATGCTTTGAAGATGTGCTGGAATCCCTGCTGAGATTATATTTTAATCGAATATTAATGGCGGATATAGTCAGCCTTTAGTTTTAGTAAGTTTAGCTGCTTTAGAATTTTCTGAGAACCCAATTATCACAAATGAATTACATAATGTTTGTTAGGAAAGGATATGGTGGACCATTTTTATTTTTATTGACTTACCTTTTGCGGAGTGTTGATATGTTTTGCCTGAAGGTTGTTTAAGAAGTGAACAATGATTTTTACTCTTTGTTTTTTTATTTTTGTAGGTTTGTCATTGCTTTTGATGATCACATAAGGTCTGCCGTGGAAACTGCTATCACCAAAAAAATCACTGAAGGGATAGGAAGACTTGGTTCGTTATTGTGAGCACTCCCAAAGGAAATTGATTTTGGTGGTATTGCAGCTTTAAATGTGACTTTTGTGATCGGAAACTCTTCAATTGGGTTCGATATTGATGGACTGTTCGTTCCATCAAATAGCGAGATTGTCTCAAGCTATCTATATGGGGAATCTCATGATTTGGTTTATTCTGTTCATTGTAGAGATCCATAAAAAATGCTAGGAATTTCAGTAGATGAAGCTGTGTTCAATAATTCTGTATCAATGATGTTATTTGAGGTACTTTGTTTGCTTGTAATCAGATACTAGTGGCTATACTTTTGTTGGCTTACTTCTTTTCCTTTCAGCACATTATATCAGGTTTTGGCTGCATGCCGCATATCATATTCTAAATAGAATAGTGATATTCTATTTGGATGTGGAGATGCTTGAACGTACTAATCAGAATAAATTGATAAAAATATGATTTTTTAAAATATGAAAATTTTCTAACCTATACATGAATACTCAAATTTTTCATTCCTATATGACTAATTGTTGTCTGTCATGGTTGGTCACTTAACAATGAAGTTTGTCCATTGTCATTGTTGCTTGTTCCAAATGGCTGGTTATACCTACACATTAGTTTGTGCCGTGGATTATTTTCTGAATGCGAGTTTGTTGCTTCTTTAACGTCCTCTCTTGTCAGCGGCAATATTGTTGTCAAAACTTCTGGGGTTGGCAGCGCTGCTCTGTAATTGTTGTTATAAAACTAGAAGGAGGAAAACATCCAGTGCCTTGAGAGTAGTAAACATGTTCTTTATTTTATTTATTTGCAGTTACAGTACTGGCTTATACTTTTCTCAATGCGTATCAGGAAGGTTTGTTTCATTGGATTGTTGACAAGGTGCCAGATCAGTCTCTTCTCAATACTGCCAGCTGGAAGTATATCATTCCTCAATTGTATAGGAGGTACCCAAACGATGAAACGCAGCTTAATGTTTCATTAGCTTCACACCCCAGCATAAAGGTTACGTCCAAAAATGTAGTTGCTACAGTTTTCTCTGATGTGATAATTGAAGTCTTGGATTGTGAGTAGGCAATCCCTGTAGCGTGCATTTCAGTGGTATGTTCAAGCACCAATTGGAATCATTTGCCCCATATTTTGTCTTTTGATATTTGTAGCATTTCACAATAATGATTTGAAATGTGTATAAAGCTTGTAAGTAAGTTGTTGGGATTTTGAGAATGCAATGTTGATATTCATGATTAAAATGAATGAATTTGGACATCTCAGGGTGATAATTTAAGTGCATTGCCTGCTCTGGTTATATCAAGTGAAAGGATTAGGTGCTTTGAGCCCTGAAGCACTTGATTCCATCACTGTTTGGTTTTTCCGATTAGACTATAGTTTCACGCTTTCAGCCAATTGGCACTTAACTGTATGGTGATCATTTACTGATTACTCTTAGCAAAACTTAGTAGGTACATTATTCATATTGGCACTTGGAATCATGAATAAGTTGGTAAGGACTATTTATGTATATATATACAAAGCACACCCGCAATAAATATAGAGTTCGTAGAACTTATAAACCCAACTTTTTATGTCTTAACCTTTTCAAAAACCTCTGTATCACTTTCAGAAGTGAGAAATGGCAGCGTTACTTGAGGGATGAGCAGCCAAACACAGTAATTTCTCTTCAAGAAGCATGTTTTGTCTGTCTTCGTATCTTTGAATGAAGGAAGCTAAGTACACATAATTATACATGTCAAACTCTTTCTCATCCTTTTCCTAATTATGATTTGCTGCCTCTCTATATAACTACATCCTTCAAATGGTTAGACATAGTCTAAATTGACTTTTCTGCAGGATTTTAGTGTTTCTGGAATATCTAAGGATAATAAAATAGTTAGTAAAGCTGTACTAAAGGACTTCTCTTTGACCTTGAAGTGGAGCAAAATTGGTAACTTTTCACATGTTTTTAGTTCAGGTGAGGTCTTTCTGCATGTTTGTTATATCTTCATGATACTTGCAATTTCCTATGTTTTTAAGTATTATAAGAATATATTCATGCCAGCAACCAAATCTTTTCCATATTCTTGGTGATAAAAATTTTAACTTCCTAGATTTTGTTATTATTTAATTCAATAACTTCACTGCATCCATCCTCTTGATCTTTTGAACAACTGCAAAGAATTCATCAAATATTGAAGGAAACTTTTCAATTTATTATGCTGCATTAAAATGGTTAATGATGTAAAATAACTGTTTTTCTTTTTAAATGTGGCCTAAGTCAATTAGATTAAACTAAGGGAGCGTTTGGTTTAGGGCCCCGTTTGGTTCAGTGTTATCTCAATGTCAATATTATTTAGATGTCATGTTATCTAAATGTCATTGTCATTCATCAATGGACATTTGTTTGGTTCAATGTTATGATATTAGAAAATATCAATATTATCCAAATTATTTTTATTTAGTTGGAAGTTATTAACATTATAATGACAAATTGATGGTGTTATCTTGAGATGTCGCCCAATTTGGGGTGACATCTAGATGTCAATGTATAATGACATTTGTGTAATTAATTATAATATTATTTAAAGATGTCATTAAACCAAACAATTACTTTCTAAAGATAACATAACATAACATTGAGATAACACTGAATCAAACACCCCCTTAGTGTTATCTCAATGTTATGTTATCTTTAGAAAGTAATTGTTTGGTTTAATGACATCTTTAAATAATATTATAATTAATTACAAAAATGTCATTATACATTGACATCTAGATGTCACCCCAAATTGGGCGACATCTCAAGATAACACAATCAATTTATCATTATGATGTTAATAACTTCCAACTAAATAAAAATAATTTGGATAACATTGATATTTTCTAATATCATAACATTGAACCAAACAAATGTCCATTGATGAATGACAATGACATTTAGATAACATGACATCTAAATAACATTGACATTGAGATAACACTGAACCAAACGCCCCCTAAAATAAAATACAAGCATGCATAAAGCTACATCTTTTTGGAGGTTGTTACAAATATCAATAGGTAGCGGCATTCCTCTTTCCCAAACAAAATCATCATTTATATGGTCTGTTTGTTTGTAAGGTTAAATTTAACAAGGTTAAAATTAAACTTGAATAGGAATATTTTTTTTATTAAAAGTTGTGAAATAAAGTTAATTATTATGTTGGGATATATAAGAGATGTGATATAAAGTTAATTATTATATTAGAATATGTGAGGGATATGATATAAAGTTAGTTATTATTTTAGTAATGTGTGTAAGATGTGAAATAAAATTAATTTTTTATACTAAAATTTTATGTGTAATGTGATATATCAGGCTAAAATTAAATCAAATTAATTTTTAATTTCAAAACAAACGAGGCCCATAAATTTTCAATGTAATCCGCAGCACTGTTCACAACTAGGGATGCGAGAAATTTTATAATTGCAAAAATGGCAAGAATCTCAATGATTTCTTTAAGTACCAAATGTTGCTTGCTCCCAAGCAGGCCTGGTTTTTGTTCCTGGATCTGTTTAATTAAAATAAATGATTAAATAATATAAATTAAATATTTAACAAAAATGATTATGATTAATTTAATTTAACTTAAATACTTATTGTGATTAAAAGTTTTATTTAGCTCGACTTAGTAAATTAATTTAAAATTTAAAGATTTAGATTTTAAATTTTATTTTAAAATTTAAAAATTTGAAAATGAGTAAAAATGAAATAGAATTNAATTAAATTTAAATTTAAAAATGGATCAATTTGAATTAATTAAATTTGTTTAATTATTAAAAAATTTAATTTATAATTACCGGATTGAAATTAATTTTAAAATTTTATATTCCTTTAGATTATATTTAAAAAATAAAAAAGTGAAGGATATTTTTTAAATTATATGATATAAAATTTTAATATTATTTAATTATTAATATTACGGGTAATTCCACTTAAGCCCCTAAGATTTACTCGATTTACTATGCAGGTCTACTATTTATAAAAAGCTCCAATAAAGTCCAATTAAACATCTTTTGTTAAATCATTGACTGTCAAAATTTTAATTAAGAAATCATAATTTTTTTTATGTCAAATTACAATTGTACCCCAGGTCTTCGCATGCGTCACTGCAGATGTCCTGCGCGAGCATTCGCACACAGGCAGCCAGCAGCGCGCGGTCGACGGCGTCTGCGCGCAGGCGTCCACATGCGCTGCCTTGCACGCCGGCAGCTGCCACTGTCGACCGTCTGCACGGCGGGCATCACGCAAAAAACCCTAATGTCGAAAATCTGAAATATGGAAGGCTAAAAAAGAAAATTTTCATAATTTTAACAGTCGTTTAATGGATACTACCATAGAAAAACCATAATGATCTATACAGTAAATTTTGGAGAATTGTCTAGCATGTTTTCAAAATTATGAACCTGTATGGCAAGTCGAGTAAACCTTAAGGGCTTAAATGAAATTACCCCTAAATATTAATATTTAAAATATTTAAAATATTTATAAAATTTATTGATTAATATTGATCTTAATAAAATTTTTAAGTTTTATTTATATACTATGCCATAAAACTATAAGGTCCGATTTGTTTGACAATTAAAAATTAACTTGCTTTAATATTAAAAATTAATTTTATTTTATATTTTATATATATTATTAAAATAATAACTAACTTATATTATATCTTTATATATTTCAACATAATAACTAGCTTTATATCACATCCTTTACGTATACAACATAATAATTAATTTTATTTACATTATTTATAATTTTTAGTAAAAAATATTTGTATTTAAATTTAATTTTAATTTTATTAAATTAAACCTATCAAACAAACCGCCGCGAGTAAAAAAAAAGGTTCTTTTTTTCGCCTCGTGCCCTAACTTCGTCGCAATCGACCCTCCGAGCTTCCTCGCGTCGCTCCGTCTCCACGCGAACACTACCCGCTCGCTCGTCCGTCTCCGCGCCGGTTCCGCTCGGTGTTCTACCTACGCAGCCGGCTTCTGCGACTGGACAGGAGAGACACAGATAGCAAAATGAAGTCCGTCGGTTCTTCTTTCACTTTCTATATAACTGAACATCCACATTCTCTCTCCTCTTTCTCTCTTTGCGATGCTGTTTCATCTTCCAGATGAATTGAAGAAAGCATGTATATAGAGTTGAAGAAAGCAAAGCAGATTGCTCTGTGATGCAACGCCAGATCATCAGCAATAGCGAGTTCTACGATCTCAAGCGTAGATTATAATAATATATTCACTTGTACATAGTTATTTTTATTTTTATATTTATTTCGAGTTGATTGGAGTCGTACAATATATTTATGTCGGTGGGAATGCCCATGTCATGTATAAATAGTGGGTCAGTCTGAGTCTTATGTGTGAGTCGGATCAAACTGAGTTCAAGAATAATTTATTTTGAACCAATTTGATTCAAAGGTAGGCAAAGTGGGGGACCTGTTTATGATGCGGCTAAAATATGATGACCTGGCTGTAATTTCTCCATAAAAATTCAGATCCAGCCCTAGAAATGGAATGGGTTTCTCTTCCTTTCCGATCTGTGACGCGCCGAGCTCGACGGGCTCTGTCTCCGTCGGGTTGCATCGCTCGGCTGCTCCGGCTCGCCATGACGTGCCGCGCTCGCTTCGCCGAACCTGGAAGGTGCTCGCGCCTGCTTCGCCGACGCGTCACATCGAGGCCGCGCCCGTTTCGCCGAGCCGAAGGTGACCGCGCCCGCTTTGCCGAACCCAGTTCGCGTCCAGGTGACTACGTCCAACTGATTCCACGCATTACTCGGCACGTCAGCCACGATCCCGCGTTTGGCCGGCAACCTCCACTCCATGTTCTTCTTCTACAAAAGGGAACTCAGAGAGGAGGCGGGCGGAAGTTGATGATTTTGGTGCGATTTCACCTTCAATGTTGAAGAAGTGATCTTCCATTGAGCGAATCTGTGCAGGTGGCGTCGATTCGGACCGGGAACTCGGGAACTCGGACCGGGAACGCAGAGGGGCTGCAGGTTTCCTTGGTTTTTCTGTTCTGCTTTGCTTTGGATTTTAGTTCCGGGAACGCAGAGGGGCTGCAGGTTTCCCAGGCTTGAGGTTCTCTTGGTTTTTCTGATGTCATTCAGTTAGTTCTCTGCGATTTGGACATTTTCCTGTCTTCTGATTTTCATTCTCAGTGAGTTGAACTCTATTGCTTTGGTTTCCTTGCTTGAAGCTTCCATGAAAACAGGGTTTGTTTGCTGTTAAATTCTGATTCCTGCCATTAATGCAAAATTTGTTTGTGTTCAATTGTTCCATGGCTGCCACTTGCGTTAATCCACTGATTCTGCCTCTTGTGACGAAAAATTGGGCTGAGGCATAAAATTAAATTGATTATTATTTGACCTACTATTGTTGGTTAATTGAATGCTTCTGTTCATGTCATTTCTCTGCTTTTCTCTTAAGTTGGCTGATGTTAAGTTCAAAGCTTTCACATTGGTATTAATTGACCACCATGCCAGATAAACAAGTTGAATGGATTAGCGATTAATCTTTATTAATTTGATAGTTTCTTATTTTCATTTGTCTATGTTTCTCTGAAATTGCTTGCAACATTTTAATTCCCTGTAGAAAATCTATTAAAGTTTATGTGAACATGTAATTGTTGCTAATTAGTATAGTTAATTTCGACTTAGTTTAATCTCCTCAAATTAGCAGCATAATATTGCATTTGTGTCTTTGATTAACTAAGCACGTGTCTTATATTGGTCGTGTGATTCGCTTTAGCGACTCTCGCGCGGCATCACTCTGTCTCCCTCTCTTCTGATGGAATTAAGCTTTATTAATTCTACTAGTTTAGTTGTTGCTCCTTCCTTCGTTTTTTATCTGGTGTTATATGTTCTTGACAGCCAGCTACTTTTAATATTGCAAATACTATATTTTTACCTATAACCCTGCTAGTTCAAGTAGTCTCCCATAGACTTGCTATCGGTTTTATGCTTATTTGCAAATGGTACTCTCTTATGCGGTTTTATCATTAATTGATGTTAAAAGTGTACTGTAGCAACTAGATCGTTAGACAAATTGCATGTTGTTGTTAATGCAGGAAATAACTTACAGTTGTCTTTTTTCTTTTTAGAAAATAGCTTACAGTTGTCTTTTACTGTTTATATCTGTTACTTCGTATCAGTGCATTATTGTTATATTTTGAACAAAATACTAATTATGTACTCTACCATGTGTTACATGTAGTTTGCACGGGTTAATAGCTGGTCTCAACTTCTAAAAGCTAGAATTTGCCAGAATTACTTGCTCTACGAATTCTGTTAAATGGAGGGAGAAGCTGAGAGGACATTCCCTAAGCATAAATGGAGGAAGGTGGCTTACGGTGGGATGCAACCCGGGTACGATGACAACTACACTGATGACTCTTTCCTGCAGGACATGGTCACGAATGCCAATGTTGTGAAGAGAGATTTGTTCAAAGTAATGCAAGATTCTGTCTCCATATCTCTCTATCTGTGCATCATAGCTCTGGCGGTCATCATATGGACTCAAACATTACATTCTGTTATCGATGAAGCCTCTCTCCTTTCATTGGATGCTGGCCTTCTTGTTCTGGGCTTCTTATTAATCATTCTCACAACAGGTCGGCTTTCCCTCCAGCTCCTCTTGCATTATCTTCTTAAGATTTCCTATTTCATCAGTGGGCTTTTCATCTTAGCACCAATATACCACACTGTTACTCGATCTATAAGCTCGGATTCGATATGGGCGCTATCTATTTCACTAGTTCTAATCCATCTCTTCTTCCACGACTATTCAGGCTGCACCATCAGACCTCCAGGTGCTCAGAACAATCCAACCTTACCTAG
Organism: Apostasia ramifera; assembly: GCA_019297695.1. Lineage (NCBI taxonomy): Eukaryota > Viridiplantae > Streptophyta > Magnoliopsida > Asparagales > Orchidaceae > Apostasia > Apostasia ramifera. The sequence continues at coordinate 277,818 of JAEMOT010001819.1, read as the reverse complement.
CAACATATCATTGAATGCCTCGATTATAGCTTCAGTTCTCGTAGCCTCTCGGCTCCCATCCCGGCTTCATGTCTTTGCGATGATGCTCTTTTCATTACAGATCTTCCTTTTCGCTCCATTGGTAGTTTTCTGCATTAAGAATTCCTCCTTCAAGTTGTATCTTTGTTTCGCATTTACTCTGATGTTTATGACCCTAGCTGTTCTTTATAACATGAGCTGGACGTTATTTGTTCTATTATCATGTCTTCTTCTATTCATTTCAGTTGTTTGCCCTTACTGGCTTGTAAGGATTCAGGAATACAAGTTTGAGATCAATGGCCCTTGGGATGAAGCTAAGCTCTGTTTTGATATTTCTGAATAAGAAGCCTCAAGTTTACTGGTCTTCTGTTATTAAGCATTCAACTTTACTGAAATTTTTTTTTGGGGTAAATTTTAGTGATATTATTGTTAATTGTGATTTAGCAAGATACAGAGATTTTAACATTTATAATTATATGATCTCTGATCCAGTGATGTCTTGTACTGAAACATTTTTTGAGCTAATAAATGAATCTCAAATTTCTATAGAAAGTTGATTGAATTTTGATTATAAATAAATATTGGAGTTTAACTTGTTTGATTCTTGCATTTCTATTTCAGTCTAGTTCGAGTTTAATCGATTTTTATATAGTGTAAGTGAACCTGTAGTTATGATTTTAAGACTCAATGAAAATGTTGGTGAGGGCACTTTATCTCTAGTTATATCTTCTCTCCTAGTAAACCCAAACTAAAAAAAAAATTAATATATAAATATAATTTTATAGAATAATATGCATGCAGATAACTTTCTTAAACAAGCATATTATTTAAGTTTTATAATTTACACAGTAACATTTTTTAAATTTTATCTTTATACATCTACCATCTAAAATACAGATATATAAAAAAATAGTAATTTCAATTAAAAACGTTAAATGGATATCTAAATCTAAATGATATATTGTATGAAAACCAATATCAACCAAAAAAAAAAAACTTGTATGAAAGCTTAAAGAAATATTTCAACTACACTTTGAAGATCACAAAACATATACAACAGATATGTTTTGCATCTATAAATTTGAGAAATATCCCACCCACATTCATTGAAATCTTCTTCTGATTGGAACTTTTAATGTATAATCCCCCTCTCCTCCTACAGCAAAAATAAAATTTCATATATAACATAAAATTAAGATAAATTTCTATGTATTAGATAAATTAAGAGATTGAGACTTAAGTTTTACTTGAAAATTAAACTTCTGGCCCTGCAGCAAATAAATTTACCAGGCCTCTGAAAAGAGAAACAGATTAGTCTGAAAAGAGAATGGATTATAAATACTTTCCTTTAAACATTGTCACGTCATTAGACACATGATATTTAAACTTTCACTTCCCCTACCGTGGCACGAAGATCATGTCACTTGGCATAGTTGAATACTAAACTCTAAATCCTACCTAACATACCGATAACAGCTGGATTCGACACGCGACATTTGGAGGTTCACCCTGCTTATCATTGTTCTCGATGTGTAACTAATCAGGCTTTACTTTGCAACCGCTAACCTCGCACACGAGGTTTGGGCATCTGGCTTGAACCTCGCACTTGATGTTTAGCCAAGTTATTGTCCAAACTTTAAATTCTAAATAAACATACATTTAATTCAATTCAACAAGGCAAAATACAAAAAGTATTACGACAAATACCTAGACGTTATAATTCTTCCTTCTTTGGAAGATTTTCATCCTCGAAATTTGTCCAGAGTTGGGAAAAACTTTCTTCATTTGCTCCTCAGGCTCTCAAGTTGCTTCCCGATTGATCTAGTTATTCCACAAAATCTTGACCATTGGGATCACCTTATTCCTAAGTTGCCTGACATCTCTGGCCCAAATTCAAATTGGCTTTTTTTTTATAACTCAGATCTGATTCAACACTTATTTCTCTTGATTCAGGATTGATAACATGAGATGGATCAGATATGTACTTTCGGGGCAAAGAAATATGAAAAACATCATGAATTCCTTCTAAGTAAGAAGGTAATGTTATTCGGTAAGCTACAGCTTCAACCCTCTCTACAATCGAAAAAGGACCGATGTATCGAGGTTTAAGCTTGCTTGCATTTCCAAATCTAACAATAACCTTTCATTGGGCTCACTTTAAGAAATACCATGTCTCCCTGATTAAACTCTACATTTTTGTGTCGAAACCCATAATATCGAATACGACAGCCCATAACTGATATCAATCCATAACATCAGACACGACATTCATCAGCTCATAACATCGGATACGACTTATATTAGTTCATAATATCGGACACGGCATATATCAGTCTATAATATCAGATACAAAGCTTAAGTTATAGCATCCCCGTAACATCGTATACATTACTCCCTGATCCCGCTTATCAATACCATCGAGTGAGATGGAAGCAATAGATAGAAGAGGTTCTACAAAACATTGGGAACGAAGTTTAAAACCCACTTCTGTCAATTGGCCCTGATGTCTCGATGTATTGTCACTCTGCCCAAATAAAATTGAATGATCTTCAGCGACTACTCAAGATTATAATGTCATAGATCATTGTCAATCATACCCTCATTGGTAGACTAGAGATCAGTAGCATCATTGTCAATCATACCCTCATCGGTAGACTGAAAATCAGTAATATCTTTGCCAATCATACCCTTAGCGGTAGATTGGAGATCAATAGCACAATGTGAACAATCCTCAGCGACCATCACTTGAAATCAATAATGCTTAATTTGGGCAAATACGTATATCACGAGAAATTAGTGTGTCAATCAGTTCTCGCACAACTTTTAATTCAAATCATCTTTCAAACAAGTTCTTTAGACTTGTCATTCTTGTTGTCATCAACTAAAACATATAACCCAATAAAAAATAAATTGATAGCAATAACTACAATATTTTGGTACTTAAACATGAGTTTATTTTTCTAAGAAATATTTCAGCAAAGCAAAATATTCGTAAAACATTCTCAATTCAAAAATTAACTCTAAAACTTCGCCTTGAATACAATATTCAAGCATTCAAATCTGATTCGAGAGGATCCAGATCGACTATAACTTGATTCGATATATAACTAGATTTGATGTATAATTTGATCCGATATATATGAATTTAAATTAGGTTAAAGTCGATCTGACCCAAATTCAATTCGGGCCTAAAGACTCTTATGTGAGCAAAAAAGACAATAATGTTTGTAATTAATATCAATATTTTAGAGAAACTCCAGTATTTTGTTTCTATAAAAAAAAAGAAAGACCACTATTTTGAGCTTTCTTGGAAAAATTTTCCAAACAGAAATATCACTGTTGAGTTGTTTTATTTTGAATGAAATAATTACCTTCCACCAAAAAAAACAAAAAACATGATAAATGAGTTGAAACTTGATGGTAATAATTGAACTGGGGGGCTCCTTCCAATTTATTCACCGAAATGCTAAGCGAGATAACGCTCGACAGATCAAGATGATTAGGAACGAAGAAGATGAGCAAATGGGAAGTAACCAGAAGTTGTGAGTTCTTTACATTGATCGATGAAGAAAGCGGATTTTTAGGAAGTCCGATGACATAAAATTGCATCTCCTTAGAATATCAAATAAGCTATGATCTTAGATTTAAGGATTGAACTGGAAGAGACATTATAGGATTGTTATTCAAAAGATGACATCTAGATATAATATTAAGATAATATCGAACTACATGCCTTCTAAATATTATAATGTTCATATACCACGATATAATATCTAGATAATATTAAATCAAATACCTTACAAAATGAGCCATAATTGTAAAGCATAGATTTCACTCAAATACTTGCTTAACGGTCAGTTTGACATGTACAATGGTGTTAATATTAGATCTAGTTATATATCGATTTAGTGGGAAGACTTTTTACTTACGAAAAATTATGCATTTTATCGTCAAAAATAAAATATTATGCATATCATACAGAAATCATACAAAATTTCATATTTTATATGATATTTTTTAAAAAATTATAAAATAAATTACTAATATATTTTTATAAATTCTATTCTATTGTTTATGCTTTACAAATCTATAATAGAGACTTTTATTTTACTAAATTGGATTTATAGTAGATTTCATACCAAGCTAATTTATAAAATAAACGATATTTGAAATATAATGTTAATGTTTAAGGTGTAAGATTTGAGGCTTAATTTTTAATGTTAAAGTAATTTGAGGTATATTATTTAATATTTTGGATTATAAGTTATGATTTTAGGACTTTAAGGGCCTGTTTGATAGAAGGTTTCAAGCGGATTTTAATGGTTTAAAACGGTTTCATTTAAAGTAATTCGCCAAACAGGTCGGATCAACTTTCTGAATTCGAATCCGCTTCAAAGAAGTGAAACCGTTTCAAGGCCACAAAGCCGAAACCACCGAAAACGTGGTTTCGGCTTCTGATTGCTTCTTCTTCTCTTCCTTCTGTCCGCTCTCGGTCGCGATCTGCCGCTTCTTCTTCTTTCATCCTCTCAGATTGCTCCCCCCATCTCTGTTTTCAGCTGTGTACTCTCTCTTTCTCGCTACATCGTCCAAGGCGGTCGCCACGGACGCCCAATCTCGTTGGCGCTCCGACTAGCGTGTCAGGGCAGCGATCCTTCAGCGCCACTTCCTCGCCCGCCGCGCCTTCGACTCTCTCCTCGATTTCAACCTCTCCCTTCTCCACTACGACTTCCTCGACGGCTCCTGCGCCCCCATCCTCTCCGGCGACCTCCCCCTGATCCTCTTCCCCCCTCTTCCCTTCCTCTGTTCTGAAAAAATGCGGCATCGCTCTTCAGCATCCTGCATGTAGAGTCGATTAGAAGCCGTCGGCCGAGGCTTGTTTATGCTGCGTATAGAGGTGGCGCAGAGGACCTCTGCTCTTCGAGATTGCTTCCTAGCTCTTGCTTCGGTCCAGAGGGAGGATTTCTTCCGGCACATTTGATTTTTGGCTGAGTTTCAAAGGTATTCTTTGATTAACTTTCTGCTGTCAGTCGGATGAGATGAATTACAAAATTGAAAGACTTTTATAAGGATTGATCCTAACAATATCTTAGATTCCATTATAAATATAATATGAATCTCTTTATCTCTTTTTGTGTCAAGGCTTGAAGTTAGAAATATCACAGTTGCTCCAATTAGTTTGACAGATTTATCTTTCTAATATCATCTTATTGAAAGACTGTTCTAGATTTGTAAAGCTTATTTGTCACATTGAATTTCCTAGATAAACAGTATGTAAAAATCATAGGCCACTTGTCCTCTAAACTATCCATGGATATTAAAGAAAACTGAACATAAAGTCAGAAACATCTTAACGTGATTGCCAGATTGTCTAACGGAAAAAAACAGTGGCTTTGAACAATAGTGACAAATATGAATGAAGTGGAAATGTGTACTGTTCTTGACTCATGCATTCACGGACAACTGGAGAAACCTTATATACTGTTAAGTGAATACATAATCACACAATACTGATTTGGAGCATCAAAAGATATTCATACCGTGTGCAGTGTACGCCCAGAACGATGTAGAGCTTTGACTACATCATTAATTAAATTGATATTTCCAAATTTCATAAATGATGCAGCGAAATTTTCCAAAGAGAGGGTGGATATCATCTTCATGTTATCCTGCCGATTAAAATTAATCATAACGAGTAAAAAATTTCTCAAAGTAAACTATTCAAGTACACAATGGAAATACCTTCATCACTACATAAGCATCTTTAAGAAAACCTGCAGCGACTAATATGTTTAGCATCTTCTCATGAAGGGATTTGCACACATTTCTCTTCCTGTACTTCAACATATTATACAAAGAAAATGCTTCACTTGGCGAACCAGCTTTTGCCAACTTCAAAATCAAGGACGTGCAAGGTTCCTAAAAGGAAAAAGAAAAAAAAGAAGAAGAAGAAATCATAGTGTACAAGAAGAAGAAATTAAATTTTAAAGGTAGGTCAATCATTCGATAGTCTTAAGGGCTTTCACCTGTCCGTCCACCCGTCTCCCCTTGTGGCACTCTCTCGCCGCCGCGATCTTCGTCGCATTCCTCTCTATTTTGCGTCAGTGCCCGCTGCGGATCATAGAGGAATCTCCGTCGAAAGTGCTAGCAGGCGCGGTCGCCGAGGGTCGCTGAGGTTCGCCGGTCTCAGCAGTCAGCGTGGAGAACGCCATCTCGAGGTCTTTTTATGCGTAATAATCATCTGTTGATCTCAGATTTCTGGGAATTTTAGATCAACATTTTCGTGTTATTTTTTCCGTTACTTCATGGGTTACTCATGATTCTTTCTACTGTCAATTTAGGCTGCTCAAGTCATCCAAACAGAAATAAGTTAAAGTAGATTTAAAAGTAGTTTCAAGCTATTTTTTATCCAAACAGAATTTAAGTTGAAAACCGCTTCATTTATCTAAAGCCGCTTCAAACTTAAAATCCGATTCTATTTATTTTGAAACTGAATCCGCTATCAAACAGGCCCTAAATTTAGACTGTAGTTCAATTTCCTTTAAAAATAGTACAAAAATTTATAATTTTATAAAATTTAAGCACGACATACGTGATATTTTATTTTTGATTGTAAAATATATGTAATTTTTTGTTGTTATGTATTCTCTATATAAATGCCTTATAATTTTTTTATTAAAGTATACGTAAAAAGTAAAATAAAATTATTTATAAAATAAAAATTTATGTATAATATAAAATAAAATAAAATAAAATTTTAATATTTAAATTTATTGATGCGAAATAAATATAAAATATTAATAAAAAAGTTAGTTTTGAAAAAATTAAATAAATTATTTAGCGACAAATAAATAAAATGTAATTTATCCTAATAGAAGTAACTATACATTATTATATTCCTTTTATTAATCTAACCTCGAAACGCATTAAGCATGAAAGCAGTGGTCTCCCTCAAATGACGAAGAAAGCGGGGAGACGTGGTGGTTACAGTGGAGGAGTCTAGAGGGGACCGGAAAGCAGGGGATTCACTCTGTTTTTTTGTTTTTTTATAAGGAGCTTCTCCTCGGTATTGATGGCAGATTAGAACGCGGAAAGCGAAAGGGGGGCCGAGAGGGCATTAAAAAAAGCAAGAAGAGCACAAGAAGATTCTTTCGGCAGAGGAAGGAGGGACTGGGGGATAGAAGTGAGAAACAGGAGAGGGTAGGGAAGGAAAAATGGTGGGTTATCTTTTCGGGCGCTGAGTTTTCTGGCCTTTGGCGGTTGTGCTGTCTATTTTGCTGCTCTTCTGCAAGTGTTGTGGGATTTCAGATCTGGGTTTCGGTTTGTAGTTGCTTTGGGCCTCGATCTCTGTTTTTCTGAAGTGAGAGGCGTGGGTTTTACAGTACTGAAGTTCGTGGGGAAGTGGTAGAAGAGAAAGGGAGGAAGGAAATGGCCGGAGGAGGGGCGGCGCCGGCGCCGAAGGCAGACGAGTTGGTGCCACACCCAGTGAAGGATCAGTTGCCCAACGTTTCCTACTGCATCACTAGTCCTCCGCCATGGCGTAAGTTTTGGGAACTTCTCTATTTGTATCTACCTTCCTTGACTTCCTCTTTCTCTTTCATAGTTCTCTTTGGACTCTTCTATTGCTCATGAAAACCATATTTTATCTTAGGGTTTGCTAGTCCTTGTGTGGTTCTGCTTTGTTTGCTTCAAAAAAAATTGGGTTTTTTTGAATTTTTCCGTTGTTTGACCGTGAATCCATTAACTTTCGAACTTTTTAGGTTGGATCGAAGAGTTTTTTCCTCCCAAAAGATTGTAATATTGCCAAATAACTTCCCAAGTTGCCTATTTTTGTTAAGTTCGACTTATAATTCAGTGGGAATTTTCATGTATTTATAGTTTTTTCTTCTTGGGCTGCAGCTGAGGCCATTCTACTTGGCTTCCAACACTATCTGGTCATGTTAGGCACAACTGTGATCATCCCCACTGCACTTGTTCCTCAAATGGGAGGGGGGAATGTAAGATTTGGCCCTTCAAAAAATTGGAAATTATCATGAAGAAGGATGGAGTAATTCTCTGTGCTAATTAATAATGTTTCTGTTCTTATGCTAGGATGAGAAGGCTAGAGTAATTCAGACATTGCTTTTTGTGGCTGGCATAAATACTCTGTTACAAACTTTCTTCGGAACTCGCCTCCCTGCAGTGATTGGAGGATCTTACACTTTTGTTGCACCAACTATCTCGATCATTCTTGCTGGCCGATATAATGATATTGTTGATCCTCATAGGGTGGGCCCCTTGATCACTTGCTCTTTACATGTGTTACATTGCATCAGATCAAATTGCATATGATGAAATAATTTTTTTTCTTGAGCAGAAGTTCCTCAGGATCATGAGGGGAACACAAGGAGCATTAATTATAGCATCAACTCTTCAAATAATTGTGGGTTTTAGTGGTCTTTGGCGCAATGTTACCAGGTTGCTCTAAATACAATGCTCTTGGTAAAATTCTCTATCATGGTATCGCTACGAATTTTTAGTTTTGAGTGTTATTTTTGCCACTCTTCAGATTTCTGAGTCCCCTATCAGCGGTTCCTCTGGTTGCGCTTGCTGGTTTTGGGTTATATGAGCTGGGTTTCCCTGCAGTATGATCTTAACCAATTATTTATGACTTGTTTAGATGGATTATTACGGCATACTTCATAAAAACTATGCTGTTTGCTAGGTTGCTAAGTGCGTGGAGATTGGACTGCCTACGCTAATTATATTGATTGCTATTTCACAGGTATGTCACTGGCTAATTTCTATTTTAGTGTGCATTGATCTTTGCTATTCAGATATCTAGTTTAAGTTCTAAAGTTAGTTGATGCAATATTTATTTCTTGTGTAGTATGTGCCTCACGCCATACGTTCGGAGAGGCCTGTATTTGATCGGTTTGCGGTTATCTTTTCTATAGCAATAGTATGGTTGTATGCATACTTCCTCACTATTGGTGGGGCATATAAGCATGCTCGACCTAAAACACAATCACATTGTCGTACTGATCGTTCTGGGCTTGTGAGTTCTGCTCCTTGGTAAGTTCAGTTACTTGCTAGATTTTATTGCGTAACTGGAATGTTGAGTAATGAGCCCTGTAAAAGTTATTGATGTGCTTGTAGGATAAGAGTTCCTTACCCTTTTCAATGGGGAGCACCAACCTTTGATGCTGGGGAAGCCTTTGCAATGATGGCTGCGGCATTTGTTGGCCTTGTGGAGGTTTGGTTATGATTTTAAGAAATTTTCTTTATTTTTTTTCCTCAATGCATTTGTGTGAGAGCAAAATCTTTATTATTGAGCTGGAGTTCCTACAGTCCATTGAAATCTACTTAAATTACATATTTGGATTCAAACTTTTGATTTTAAGTGCAAGATCCTCAAATGTTCTAAGCACTATGAATTGTACCTCTATTTAATATCCCGTTTATTCCTAAACAAAATTTGTATATTCCAATTAATCCCTCTTCATCATCCTTTGCTGTATCATCTCTAGTTCTTGCACCATTAGTGAAAAACTTATTTCCCGAATTTGATCCATATGAGAGCCCCTTGACTCTTTCCCATCATCCTTGGGAGATGGTGAGGTTTATTCCCGATGTGGATTTGTGGTGTTTTGGATCTCTCCTCTCCAATTGGTCACATGTAGCTCACGGGATCTCGATCTTTATCGTAGGAGCTGATAATGTGGGTGTTTTGGCTAATTCTCCCTCACTATCTTACAACAATAGAGTATCACCAGAAAAGAAATAGGAGACTTGGAAGAAGAGGAGTGCAAAAATCTCTTCAACTCTCACTAAATTTCTTCTAGTAAAAAGCCCTTGTATGCGTGGGTTCTCTCCTATTTGTATGAGGTTATTATTGGGTTGGATTTACTTCTTCGTATCTGATACTCAGTTTTCCCCTTGTTTTTATCTCTTTGGATTTTACTGGTAGAGTTGGCGATTGTTTTTGAAGTTTTTGGGATGTGAAGTCATGCGAGTGCAGCTTTACAGTGGTAGACCACTAGAATTCCGTTGCCATTTTCTTGTGTAGCATTGTCTTTCACTATATAATGAGGCTCGGGTGGTTCTTGCATGACATCTGCATAAGTCTTAACTTGTGCAGTGTTCTTCGAGCTGTCACGTATGGGTTTGTTCTGGACTAATCCGTGGAATTTTTCTTGGTATATTTTTTTTCCTTTTGTGGGTATTGTGTCGGGGTGTCCCTTAAGTAGTCCTCATGGTTTTATTTTGCTCCCTAGAAATTTCTTTTGACTTTGCATGTTCTCTCATTACTTCTTCTTTTGAGCTAGGCGTTCCCTTGACCTTATGTTCCCTTTGGTGTCAAGGTAGGTTTGTTTTCCCTAGGTACCATCTTCCAGGTCTTCTTCTTTTGAGATTCTTTGTTTCGTAGTTGTGCTTTGGGAGGCTTCTTGCATCATAGTTTCTTTCTTTGTCCCGTGGCTTGCCTTGGGACTTGGCTAGAGTTAATCTGAGTTATTAGTATGGCTTCCCAACTCTATTGCTTGGATCACAATTAGCTAGATTCATTCCAAACAAACTAATAACAAAACTCCCAAGCAAAAGAGAGGGCCACATTGGTTTACGGTTGAGGGATGACGGCGTCGGGAAGTTGTAGGTCGTGTTGCCTCCTGTAGGCAAACCTCCATTTAGCAAATAACTAGAGTTGGATTTCATGTAAAGTAATGGAAAGAGTGTAAAAGTTTTGGGTAGTTTATAGATAAAATAAAATAAAGTTCCAAATATATAAATTGAGTAGATTACAGGAGGCTTTATTTTTCTTATGATGTGTTTGGTTTAGTGTTATCTTGATGTTATGTCATGTTATTCAGAGAAAATAATTGTTTGATTTAATGATGCATATAGATAACATTTAAATAATTATAAAATTATTATTCAAAAAATAACATCTAGATGCTATGACATTTAAATTACATGACATAGCACCATGATAACATTGAACCAAACTCCCCTTTAATTGTTATTTTTTGATAGATTGCAACCTGAATTCATTCTGTAATGCAGTCTACTGGCACATTCATAGCGGTGTCAAGGTATGCAAGTGCAACTCCATTGCCTCCATCTGTTCTAAGCCGTGGAATTGGTTGGCAGGTGAGTGTGTATTTGGAGCTTTCTACATTGTAATACCTTCATTTTTCGTCGAACATGTTTGTATTGTGACTGTTGGTTCCAGGGAATTGGTATTTTGTTGGATGGTATGTTCGGAACAGCAAGTGGTTCCACAGTATCAGTGTAGGACTTCCTTGATATTTCGATTCCTTTTAGCACCTTCATTAAATGTATGGGCATTATCTTCTATTTATTGTTTTCCTCAGTGAAAATGCTGGTTTGCTGGCCTTGACACGAATCGGCAGCCGAAGAGTGGTGCAGATATCTGCTGGATTTATGATTTTCTTTTCTATTCTTGGTAAATCCTTTGCACCAGACTGCAAGTTCTATATGTGATATTTGAATGTTATTTTCAAGATGGTGAATTATGATTTGATTTTTATATACACAAAGCTGCCATTTATTTAGGACAGTCCTATGTTTGCATGATGATGCTACCTACTAAAAAGTGATTGGAGGGCTGATCATAGAAGGAAAGTTATGAACCATTTGTTCTTCAAATTAGTTTCTTAATTTAACGTGGATCTTTGCTTAGAAATATTTTTTTTTTAATAGATGGTGGCTTGTTATTATCTAGAAAAAAAGATGGTAGATTATTTTGAATTGGTTTGAACCAGGGAACCTGTTAGTAGTTCTGAATTAGTTCTAACTTGTTCTGTTATTTCTTTTTTTCCTCCATTTGAACTATCAATATGTATAATTATGATTTGTGATTTTATTAAAATAGTCGAATATGAATTTTTTAATCAACTAAAAATATTTTCATGATTTTAAAATATGCATTTTATTATATTGTTCTGTGCAATAATAAAAATTTGTTGATTTTCATCATAATTTACAGCTATTTATTTCACAGTCTTGTTAGGCTTCACGATGTATCGATTTGGAGGCAAGATATTTGAAATTTGCATTTTTAAGGTGTTTGTTTGCAAAATTTAAAAAATTTAATCAAGTAAATTTTTATATGATCGGTCACATCGTGCATAAGATTGAAATTTAATTGTGTTTCTCTTCACACATATTTCAAAATAAAAAATAAATTTATTTCATATTCTATTCACGTATCAAATATTAATTAATTTCAAATCCTATACCCTCATAAATGTCTTTATTTTATATCATATACAACTAACGAAGTAAGCAATCTTGAAATTAATCTCGCTAAACAAACACTTATTTTATCTATGTCAAAATTCCAGGCAAATTTGGAGCCGTGTTTGCATCCATTCCAGCGCCGATATTCGCAGCTCTGTACTGCCTTTTCTTTGCATACGTGGGTAAGTGCTAGATGTACCAAATTGGTCTCTGGAGTAGTTGCAATTGTTTCCTAATTTTTTACTGGATCTTTGAATCTCTCATTACTTTCCATTGCTTAAACGAACAGGTTCTGTTGGACTGAGCTTCCTTCAATTCTGCAACCTGAACTCCTTCAGAACAAAGTTTATCTTAGGATTCTCCATCTTCATGGGCTTATCAGTTCCTCAGTACTTCAATGAGTACACTGCTGTTGCTGGTTATGGTGCAGTTCATACTAGTGCAAGATGGGTATGCTGAACCAATTCAGTATTGCTGATAACCCTTTTCTGTTACCTAACAATAAATCCCAAGTCAGTGATCTTAGAAACCGTATGGACACTTGATAACTAGTCAAGGAAATCATACTTGAGCTTCTCTCAGCATCGATCGGAAGAGTGATTATTGGGTTCCCATGTAGTAAGCTTTTGGGTTCGCGTGGAGGAAAGGAGTTATAGGCATGCAGATGAGGTCTACTCACTTCAATGTTTCATTCAAGTTTGGAATTCTTATTAGCCTAAGAGAAGGAAGATGTGGCATGAACTACCATTAGGCAAGTTCCCCAGTCACCACAAACAAAAACAATGCACAATGATTGACACCATCACATCCCTAGAGCTACAATATTTGATGTTGGCTATGATACCACAGCCTTTAGCAGCCATAACTTTAGTGGTGGAAATTTTAGACCAAACCTGCAAACCCGACCAAACCCAACGTGGTTTAATTGGGTATGGGTCACCCTTTATGCAGATTGAGGATGATCGGTGAGAGATCCAAGTGTAGGTTTATGTGTTGATTTGATTACAACCCATAATGACTCGTTTAATAATATTATTACTTCTTTTTTTGTTTTTTTGTTTTTTTATCAATTTCAATGTTAATTGATAAATGTATGCCACATTAGTTAGTTTTGTTTTATGAAACGCTGGCACAATGTAGGGATACAATATGATATAATACAGATATGACGTTATGTTAAATAATAAAATATTGGATATGAGAATAGCAAGGGTGTCATATTAAATATCAAAGATATGTGTATATATATGAATTTTGTCAATTTAATCTACTTGAAAGAAAAGTAGAGTGTGATTCTATTATTCATGCTTGTACTTTATGTAAATGTTATATATACTTAGAAGGATCATCAAATGTATATGCGAGAGGCTGAGAGAACTTTCAGTATGTCAGATTGCTTTTTTGCATATAAAACCCTCATGTTTTAATAGTTATTTCCATATCTAAATATTTTTATAATGCATTATTTGATTCTTGAGATTGATTTTTTAAAAATATTTTTCTTGTAAAGAGGACCCTAAAATTCAACTCAAGATATTATTATTATTATTTTAATTTCTTGGCATCCACCATATCTTTGGCATATCACCGGTGTATTCAAATTATTAATTAATTTTTGTTTGGCATATTCGATAAGTATCTTAGGCTTCATTTCCTTCAAATATACCAGACCTGAACTAGACCCATGAACTTGTATTGTCACCCCTAACCATACTTGTGTTATTTACATGCTGATATCTTATAGCATTTTTCTGATTAGAACTGACATTTATGTGCAGTTCAATGATATCATCAATGTCATATTCTCATCGGAGCCATTCGTGGCGGGCCTTGTGGCGTTTTTCTTGGACAATACACTTCAGCGGCGAAACAGTGCTGTCAGGAAGGACAGGGGCTACCATTGGTGGGACAAATTTAGATCCTTCAGGATAGACACCAGAAGTGAGGAATTCTACTCGCTGCCATTTAATCTGAATAAATTCTTTCCATCCGTCTGACGCCTTATATATACAAAAGAGTTTTTAGTTCTAGTCTCTCTTTTACTTGATTATGGGCTTGTTTTTACTCTTAAGGAGGACTTTGATAACTTGGTAGCTTCAATTTTCCCTTAATAGTGTGGTTATTGTGTGTAAATATGGTTAGATTGTTTGTATTTTCTGTATCTTATTTTTTCAGGTCAACCTTATACACATTTCATTTGTCTTGTAATGTTGTTGTAATGTTCTTGTGTTATCACATATGCTAATTGTCCTAGGGAATCAGATCAAGTTACCCCTTTTGTGCAAGATCAACCTTACGAGGGAAATGTGTTTAAAAGGAAGTGTTCATGTTGCGGTGTTAGCAGATTCTGGCGAATCATTACATCCCTTTGATAATTGTAGGGTTGTTCCTCCTGGCCTAAATATTTTGTAGTCTTTTTTTAGTAAGAGCGGGTGGGCTTTGCCAGTTCAGATAAGTTTAGGCATGAAAATGTGTTGGGTTGGCCTAAGATCTAGGATCTAATTGTTTTACGATGACTCTACCAATTAAAATGTATATATTGGGAGTTGAAGTCGATGTGTTTCTATTATGTAGATCATTGTATCATTATTTTTGCTAGTTTGAGAAGCAAGAGTTTTTCAATAGGATATGAAGTGTTTGTAGTATTTTATCTAATGGAAATGGTTCTTCATTGTTTTACATCTTAGCTTGTTGCTATCAGCTTCAGTCCATCTTAACTTAATTCTGCCCGTTCTAAGAAGACAGGTATGAATCATTGATTATGTGTGAAATCATTATGCAATGAAAAGCCTTGATTTCTTGTGGTTGGTGATCTCTCTGTAGATATCTATGGGGAAAGGAGATAGATAAATGAAGCAATTGATGAAGGGAAAAACCACAGCAATTATAATATTGTAGTTTAGAAGGAAGTTCTTATAACCTATGAAAGCTACCTTACATATTTTACAGGCTTTGAATTTTAAGTGCATCGATTAGATCATTGCTTTTAGCTGATCCTATTTAGTGAGATAAAGGCTTGGTTGTTAGTTAGATCATTTGCTTTACTCCCTTGTGCTAGGTGGCATAATTTAAGGAATTGACCTCAACTTGGCATTCATTGAAGAGTTGGGACGAATGTCTTCGGCGAAGGTTAAGTCTTCGATCTGAATACAAGTGATGTCCGTGAACGGGATTAGACTATTGAGGATTAATCTCGTTTGAGGTTTCTGCTGAATTAGCTCTATCGGTGATGCCTGCCATGATATTCGTACAATTTAGATCAATATATAAATTTTAGGATTAACTCGTGTACGAAGAGTGCTCATCTAAAGATAATGCCTTAACGACCTAGAGAGTCTTCTTAAGCGCATAAAGCGTAGGAGGATTTTGTTCTACGTAGAAGTAAATCTTATATCGAATACCTCTGACTGTGCATGTATACATGTACATATAATGTGTATTTCATATATGTATGAATATATTTATATACGGATGCATATATTTACCTGCATATCTATGTATATACGTATTTCATTTGCTGTAGAGAAGTTTTTGATTTGATAACTAGGAATCATTTTGTCGAAGTCGAGTTGTTTGATGTCTCAACTATTTGTGATAACAATAATTAGAATTGTTCGATTTGTAACTCGTGAAATAGCCGGACTAAATGTTTCATTGTAGTGAACTCCACTTTGTTGGTTAAAACTTTTTACTACAAGACAGTGCTTTTTATCTTCACTTGGAGAGGAAAAATATGGATAATATTTCTTATTTCAAAGATAAAAAAAATTAATATTGATTGTATCATTATTTTAAATGATTATTATATATTTAGTCTGTTATAATCATGGGTAAATTACATATAGGTCTTTATATTTTTGAGATTAAAAATTATTTTGTAATTTTATTATCTGTTAATGAGATACTATTCTTGATTAAATCATGCAATTATGTACTTATAAAAATCATTTAATTTTCAATTATGGTTAAGGTTAGGGGACGTGTTTGTAATTTTACTATCTTTTAATTAGGAGTCATTTTTGAAATAAAATGTTGGAGTTTGGTGCAATTCTACAATTAGCCATATACTACAGTAAAGGTTTATATTTACATCTTCTAAATTTTTAAAATAACAATATGGATACAGTAAATATTTATAATCCCGTTTATAATTATATTTGATACACTACCTTCGGGTTATGAATGTAATTTTTTTTTTACACTTTACGGTATATAGAATATTATTTAGTTGAAATTAATGTGAATTATGTAAGTAAAATTACTTACCGTCTTATGTACATAAATTTTTTTTATTTTTACTCCAACTCAAATTATATATACGGTTACCATAAAAAACTATATACATTAATAATAAAATCAAAATATTTTTCTTCAGTAATCAGAAAACTGATTTTAAAATGAAATTAAATTTGTTTATATTACTGGCCAGGTCTCATCTCCCATAGTAACAGAGGCCACACGTCAAATGTGCAGCCGAATATGCTGCCACAAAAACTCAATAAATAATGTTAATATATCGTTTTTTTATTTAATATAATATTGTTTTAGTATTAATTATTTAATATAATACTCAATATGAATATTTGTATGCATAAAAAATTTTAATTAAAAAATCATATTAAATGCAAAAATATTCGAATAAATAAGGGTGTTAACATGGATCGAAGATCAAAAATCGATCGAAAATTGAATAGATTTTAGATAGAATCGAAATCGAATCGATCTAAATGAGCCGACTAATGAGCCAAAAGTTCGGCTCGATCTATCTCGAAATTGGCTCGAATTAAAATATATTTTATATTATAATACATATATATATGCTATATAATATATAT
>JAEMOT010001819.1:247721-260655 GCA_019297695.1 Apostasia ramifera | reverse complement strand
ATATATATATATATATATATATATATATATATATATATATATGATAAACTGAGCCGATCGAGAGCCGGATCGAGTTGAGCTTACCCGGCTCGAGATCGGCTCAAAAAAAAATTGAGATTTGATTTATTTTTGAGCCGGCTCGAAAATGAATCGAAATCGGCTCTAAGTTAATTGGAATTGACTCGAGCCGGCTCGAAGTCAAACTTAATCATGCTCGAATCGATCGAAATATGATCAATTCAATTTCGAGGTGATATTGACTTGGCTCGAAATCGGATCGAAATCGGATCGGAAACAGCCCTACCGGTATAAGTACTACGTAAGAAAAGAAAGGCATATTAGCGCCACCGACTTTCCGCAATGTCCGATCGCCGCCGCCTCCCCGTTTCGTTTTTAATCTGCCCGCCACACGCAGAGCTCTCTGTCTCTCCTTGACATGATCGGAGGAAAATGCTGCGTAGAGTTGCGTCAACCGTTCTTCCTCCAGTGGCTGCGGCGTCGTCGGCAGCTCTTGGGAGATCGTTAGCTCCGCCTTTCTCCTCTTGGAGGTTTGATCTTCCACCGATCAATCCTGCAAAGGCCGATTCCGGTCCATCCATCCTCCAGCCTCGAGTCGTCATCTACGATGGCGTATGTCATCTCTGCCACAGAGGTACCGCTCTTCGCGTTTCTTTTCAATCTCTCTCCTAATTTTGAAGCCTACCATGGCCTGATTTGGCACTCGATTTCCACATTGCTGGTAATTTAATGAAATTAGTTGGCTTAGTTTCTGCTGTTAATGGGCTGTGATGGTATTCTTTTGGATTACAATATCCTATAGAATCTGTAAACGAGATGCCAAGTTCGTTCTTACTGACCATTGGTGTGATTCGCTTCTTCTGTTTTAAGCTATTAATTCTTGTGTTTTTCCAACTTTTCAAAAAACCACTTATGCTTTGTTAGAGTAAAGTTTAGACTGCCCTTTGGATTTACTTCTTGCTTACTTTTGTTATTGCTTGATTCGATATGCGGCATGCATGTAACTTAGGATATTGAACTGTTCTCTTTTCTCACTGCATTTTGTTTTTTTTCTTTTGGAATTTGAAAATATGATTTAAAGCTTAGAACGTCTGTACCTTCTGCAGCGTTGTTACTCTTAGTTAAATTGGAAAATTGTAGAAGAAAACCATGATGTGTTTTGGCATTTTCTCTGTTTCCTATTTGTTTACATCTGAAGGCCAAAAGAAACATGGTTCTTAAAACAGTGCATCCATATTGCTCGAAAACATTCTTATCAACATATATCACTATGTTTACATAACTTTAATAGAATGGATTAGTATTATAATATAAGAAAAGCTTTTAGGTAGATGATTAGCTTTACAATATCAGAAGTCTCTTTAGGTAGCCAAGAAAGCTAATATTTGATTATTTTATTTGAGTTTAGGAATCATTTAACATGTCAAGTTTGCAAGATTTGACAAATGTTTAATAGCTCAGAGTTTCCAAAAATTGTGGAATCACATACATAGCACTGAAAATGATGCATTTCTTTATTACACACTGAAGTCATCATATCTATCCACAAAACATCCAAACCCTTTAAGCGCCATTTGTTTGGCCATTAAAAATTAACCTAATTTAATTTTAACCAGGCATATCACATCACATATAAAATTTAATTTTAAAAATTAATTTTATTTCACATCCTACACACATTCTTAAAATAATAACTAATTTATATCACATCTCTCACATATCCCAATATAATAACTAACTTTATATTACATCTCTTACATATCCCAACATAATAACTAACTTTATTTCACATCATTCACAATTTTCAAAAAAAAAATATCTCCACCTAAGTTTAATTTTAACCTCCTTAAATTTAACCTTACAAACAAACAGACCTAAATGTTATAGATTACAAGGTAGTTTACTGCTATTGGCTCTCCATACCTCATGCTAACTAGCTGAGGTTCTTAAACTTGTGTTCGATTATATGATCATCCTTGTTATTTATCTCCAAGATATGACATGGTAAGCACCCTCTAGGTTGAAGCGGAGATACATGTAACTTGCGAGCTTGAGCCACTAAGTCAGGTTTGAGGAATTCATTGTAATGCTTGATTTTAAGTAGGGGTGTGCTTTTAGTTAATTAAATAAATAAAAAAAGACTAGATTCAATTTTTGAATTTCAAAAAACCCAAACCATCTAAATAACACTATAAATTGAAAACTAGACCAACCAAATCAAATTCAGTTAGCTTGGTTTGGTTTGGTAAAAATCACTCTTTTCTATTTATTTAATTGGTTATCTCAAATTTTTTTAAAAATTTAAAACTATCTTACAACAATATAATATATTACTATAAGATTTTACAGTTGTGGCTTGGAAAAGAATAATAAAGACATAACTTTAGAGCATGGCTAGGAGAGCAAAAAAAAAAATATATATATTCATTTAATGGGATTAAATAAGTTATATTTATAAAAAAAAATAAGTTTTATCATAAAAATGTCCACATATCACATAACTCAAACCTATACATGGAAGCATAGATAAATTATGAATATTTCACACAATTTTGACAAATACAAAGATCGTGTTCCTTAGCACATCCAATCATTGGCCATAAGTTAAAAGGGGGTGATGATAACATGCAAGGTGATATAATTTGCAGTCACTTTAGGCTATGCATAATGTAATGAAATGTAGTGAGTGTTCAGTATGTAAATAACATGAGTATTATATATCGTGTGTGTGTATAAATATAAATATAAGCACGCATAGTTAGCAACCCTCAAAAGTGTTTGTAATCGAGTCCCAACCATAATTCAGTACCTCTAGCTTTTTATTCATTTTTTTTAGTTTTAAGGTTGTATAAAATGAAATATGTATTTCAGGTGTAAAGTGGCTAATCAAAGTTGACAAGAACGCAAACATTAAATTTTGTTGCCTTCAGTCAAAGGCTGCTGCGCCATATTTGCTGTTATGTGGTGTTGATAAAGAAGATGTGCAAAAGCGAATGTTGTTTATTGAAGGCCATCAAGGATTCTACCAAGGAGCTACAGGTTAGTAGACCATCTTCTCTCTAATGTTTGTTCGTGATTTTTCATAACTAGATAAATTGACATTTTTGTTTGTATTTGAATTGAATTGTTTCATCGTTGTACTGATGCTTGGCAATACAATCGAGTTATTATAAAGAGAATTCTAAGATTTGGTTTAGTGCACAGATTTCAGCCGCTATCAAAAAAACTATGAAGGCAATATTTACAAACAATAATACATTGGTGAAGCCCTCGTCTGACTGATTTTGTCAAATCAGGTTTGAATCATATATACATTATAAGATAATTATAAAAGCAAAACTATTCCACATAATTCAGCTCTATTCTTTCTAGAAGATTTTCAAGGTTATCCCCCTATCAATTGTTATGTTCTTTTTCTTTTTACCAAGGCAAGTTGAACCATAAGGAAAATCCTATACTCCAACTCCGCCCGAGACCAATCCTATTTGGTTTTCATGCAGCAGCAAACAAAAACAGTAGACCTTTAATTCTGACTATTCAATTAGGTGGGTTTCCCTTCTCCATTTAGTTCTATATGATTTTATTTGCCTTCTATATTTTGAACTCATTCTTTAAGGACAAATATCCTATCAAATCTTACATGTTGCTTGAAGTCAGGGCTTTTCGCTATTCTCTCTCATATGCTTATTCATGTCGATTTGAATGAATCAATTTTTTAATAAAATTCAATCTGGATAGTCAAACCTACTATGTTATTTAAAATCTCTCATGTTTACAAAGTCTTTCTAGGTCTTACATGTTATTTAAAATCTTAACATATGAAAACTTAAACTATTAATCAAACCTCAAATTTATGGTTTAATGTTATCATTACCTATTACAATAACCTAGTTTCCCAAGTGGTCATCTTACCATCAGGTATACACCTCACTTAGCAATGATTACAAACTCAGATATAGCAACGAACAATAGTCTTCATCTTAACTACTTGGGTTCACTTAATTTGGCTCTATGTAGTGCTTTTCATCTAGCAACAATTTTAATGAATCTTCTTTTATCTTGTTCTTGCATCTAACAGAAGATAAACCTTAATCAAGCAATTTTGATACATATCATAGTGGCCTAGAAGTTACCAAAAGTCAATGAAGTTGGGTCCCATCATGAAGTTTTATTGTTATTGAAAGGAAAGCTTTAGATTATGTTCAATGGTAAGTGGTGGGAGTTTAAGCTGTCTGCTTAAAAGCACCCAAAGCTTTATTGTTACTACTATCAATTATCATTATTTGGGATAATCAAATATTGCCTCTTAATCACCCATATCTATATATAGCACAAAGAAGTTTGAAGTGCCATAGAACCAACACTTTGGCGAATATTTCATTTTTGGCTTATCTTTTTTATCCTTATTTTTTGGTTGATTCATCGTTTTATCATGTTAATGCCATAGAAGTATATAATTGCCTCTATCCTTCTTCTTCTTCTTATTTAATTTTCCCAATTTTTTATTTCCCACAGCTGCACTCAAGATCGCTTCATACTTGCCATTTCCATATTCCACTCTAGGCGGTTTGCTCTTCGTGCCTGCTCCTCTGAGGGACGCTGCTTATGACTATATTGCAAAGAGGCGATATGATTGGTTTGGGAAAGCAGATAAATGCATCGTGCTTGAAGAGAAGGAGCTTCTCGAGCGTTTTATTGATAGGAACGAGATGTTAAGTGGTGGTGATGACTTCTACTACTAATGCAGATGAATTCCTTTGGGAGAAGGTTGAAATTTAGGTATATCCTGACTTTCAAATCTTTTTTTGGGTAAAGGTAAGAATGATCCGGGCTTGAGTCGAGCCAAACATGGCTCAAGCTAAAAAAAAATTCAAAGCAGCAGCTGCAAAAAAAAAAAGCCTTATTTCAAACACTTATAACAAGGATTACTTACGCTGATAGCTCATTTGACAAAATTCTATTTCAAAATTTTGGTCTGTCACTACATTTACATAGATACATAATAGTTCTGTGAGAGATCATCTAGCAGGAACACTCTTCTCTATTTTTCAAAGATTGGGATCTCCACTCTAGTCTTTCCAGTCTTTGTCAATGTGGTTCTGTGCCCATACGACTGCTGCACGTGCAGCTTGTGGGCCGCCTGGAAGCCCTCTCTCGTTTATCGTATCTGTCATGTTGATAAAAAGAACGACCATGAGTGTTCCAGGGCCACCATACTCACTGTGCAAGAAGTTGCTCAATATCTGCTATTCACACAAAATAAGCTATACATGAAGATGGAGTAATACTATATACTTCATGTTTCTATCAAAGGAAAAACAAAATAAGAACTTCATGAGGTACTATTTTCATACATCAAAACAAATCCTAGGAAATGGTTTGGTTAATAATAACAAAATTTGAAGTATATGCATTCCAATGAGAGGTTTTTGTTTTGAAGTCTGATTATGAATGCTAATGGCTTTTTTTTTTTTTGATAGATGAATGATAATGTTGGTCAGGGTTGAGTTGGGTGGGGATTTCATCCCATATGATCTTTCCTTAGCATAATCTTTACCTTGGTAAGTGTAGTTGAAAATACTACAAGATCTGTTCATAGAAATCTATAACATATTTCATTTTAAAAACATATTGTAATACTTAGCCAAATGACCATAAGGATAATTTCTCAATTATATCACTGCAACCTACACTGTTGATTGCACACCAGAAAATACAGTTCTAAGGTCATCAGATTACACACCACCTGAATTTGCCTGCGATATTAGTAGTATTCCACCGAAATCTCTAGTATTTTTAAGGTGCGACTTTTTAGTGATCACAGCTTCTAACATACCGGATTTTATCTATTTTTTACGAGTAACATTAGATAGTGTAATTTGATGCTTTGGAAGTAGTATACCACTATAACCCTCATTAATACTGATAGTATTAAGTGTAGCCGAAAAGACACGAAAATAATTGTTTAGAATGAAAGAAAACCAAATAGATCTAGTGATGCAATATAATCTATAGCACAATTCTTGACATGAAACTTCTATGCTTCACAAGCTTTTTGCTTCTATACAGAAGCTTGTATAGGAATACCTACTACAATAAAATGCAAAAAAAAAAGTATTTTACTAACATGAAACTTTATGCTCCTAGAAACTTAACTATAGTGGTAGACCTAGGCCAGTTGGTAGAGTTCTTAAAACGGTTTGATACATAAATGCTTGCAATCTATATGCTTACAATGGTTAGCATGTCTATATTCATGGAAAGAGATTCACATAAACTGCAGTTGATAGTTGTTGGTACCTCATATAATAAGCATCAAACACCAATGAATGTCATGAAGTTACGTACAATCAACCCAAAGTTCTCGGGATAAAAATCATGATGATGATGCTAATAGAAACATTCTACGTGGGCTATAAACAAGTTGAATGTCGACTTATCCAAGATCCGATAAGAAAATACATGTAATAAGATCTTTCAAATCTGGTTACTTGACTTGATAATTAGATCTGTCTGTTCAGAGTGATAACTCGACCTGATGATCCAATCCATCTATTTAGAGAAGCGCCTGACCTAGTAAAATGATCAAGTCGATTCGGTAGCTAGCAATAATGATATTGAAAATTTTTGTTAGCAAATGAATAAGGGAGTAGAGGCAGGATGAATAGCAAGGCTAGGTGATAAATAGGCTAGATGAGTAGTAAGCAAGGATAAGTTAAAAGATTTTTAAATTAGTATGATGTTTAGTATATGCTTAGTAATTATTGAGTATGAAATAGTTCATTAGCATATCATTGACGGTCATATCGATCGGATTGGATATCAAATCGCATTTCTAAATCAAGTCGGAGCTCAAGTTGAATTCTGGTAAGGCCTGATTTAATCCAAATACCAACCCAGTCCAAGTGCCATATCCCATAGGTTTTGAATTTCAAATCAGAGTTATTTTACAGGCCTATTGTTTATAATGAGGATCAATAATCATTTGATATTTGAACTAATATTTATCCTGAGTCAAATTTGTTGAGCTAAATCACAAGTCATATTTATAATTCAAAATCTTCATGATTAGATGAATTAGGTTTGAGACATGTATGACTGGACTCAAACTCGAATTATTCTTGTTCCAACCTATTTCTAAGCTTCAAATTCAACTGGGTAACAATGAGCTCATTCAACAAACAAATATAGAGGGAAGCAAAGAACAGATACTACTCATTTGTGCTCCTTCCAAATTATCCAAATCAAGAAAACAATATCTAAGAAGAGAAACAGAGAGGGGAACTGAAAGCAAGAACCTCTGTACGGACGCGAACAACTTCTTCAAGAGAATCTCCAAAGATGTCCTTCTTTGAAAGCTTCTCAAGCAGATGGGCCTTGAACTTGCTCGTCTCCTGAATCAAATCATCAATATCTAACAACTCATTATAGCAGCGAAGTGCGGGGGATTGGAGAACTTACAGCATCAGCGAATTCGGGAATTGGGTCGGGAAACACGTATTCAGCGGCGTTGCAGAGGAGGCGAGAAGAAGAGCGCGGTGCTACTGATGGGCTACGATGAAGTCCCCAAGAGCGCCGGGTGTTTGAAGTGGGGAGACGGCGGGCGCAGCAGGAGAAGGGATGGGGATGGAGATGGAGAAGAAGAGGCGGGGAGAGGGGGAGGACGGTAGGGTTTGGAGAAAGAAAGATGAAGAGAGGAGAGTGAGAGGAGGTTTGGGCACACCATACTCTCGTCTTCTGAGTTCTCGCTTTGAGCTGACTCGGCTCAGGGAAGGGTACGTATAAGGGTAACTTTAAATTTTATTCAGATCTGCTGGCGTCGGTCTAACTCTGGTTGAAGTTTCATTAAAAGAATTTAAAAATATTTTTAAAAATTTAAAATTAATTTTGTTTTTAATATTACTAGTTGTAAGTACGTGCTTTATACGTGCAATATTAAAGATAAATTAATTTTTAACATACATATAAGATAAAATTTTTAGCAAATATTTAGACTTTTTATATATAGAAGATTGTAAATATGTGCTTTGCACGTACAATATTAAATTTTTTAATGTAATTTTAAATAATTTATATATATATATATTATATATATTAAATATATTTCAGCCTATTAATATTAATTTTATTTTAATAAAAAAATAATTTAACAGTGATTTTGCTACAATTTAATTTTTTCAATAATATGTTAACAATAATTTAGTAGCAAATTATAAATTTAAATTTATTTATGTATAATTTCATTTTCTGTACCATAAAAATATATTTGGAGTGGTAAATTTTGTTCATTTGAATTGCAGACAGTTCTGATTAAATGGTGCATTTGTCCTTGCTCTCTAGATGTGTAAACACAAGTGTGTTTGTTGTTAATGATTTAGCATATTTAACCCCAAAAGATGTAAATGCAATCAGCTACAATACCAAAAGGTGATCCAGATACAACCTTTACCTTTACATTTATTTGCAAAAATACCACTCTAAGACAGTTGACAACAGAACCATGTAGAAAAGAAGATATTTAAAACTATACCCTATTTGGATCATAAATATCTTGAAGCTAAAGCATCATTTGTGAACATAAATTTGTAAGATTAGATTTCTGCTCCAAGGTAGTTCCAGTATGCGATTGCCTGTGACCGCTTGCACAGTCCCCAGCAAATCTAGGAAACCCCCATAGCTTTCTGCCTGAAATTAGAAAATCAAATAAGTTTATTAGTCATCCCAATTTTGATTAAGGTGGTAAATAAATAAATAAGAAAGAGCTACCTAAGATACTTAACAGCAGAAATATTTTTTGGGAATGAGACAATTGACTTTGTAGAATAAATCCAAAAAAATTAAAAAGTGCATATTATTAAGCTGCAATATCTTCACCAACCAAAATACAGATTTTATTTAAAGTTCGCAAGATAAGCTGAAGAAAAAATGTTAATACCGTCTTTTAACAACGTGAAACCCTACATCTGAAATTTAGTTTAAGCATGTTTAGCAGCTCATCTTTGCTTGGTTGACACTCTGATTATGTCTGGGCTAAAATTTTGATTCAATTTTGAAGTTTAATTAAGACAACTTTTTATCAAAAAAACAGAAGACTCAATTCACCCAATTTGCAATTTCTTTTTTTATTTTTTCCTATTTTGTATGGCTAAGTAAAATTCAAATTTGAGTCCACAATTAGTCTACCCTTCATCTTAACAAACAAATGAAGATGTGTAACCACTGAAAGGTTAAAATTGTAAGCCAAAGAGAAAACTGATGACATTCAACACCTAATTTCAGGATGTTATCCTTATTCCTCTATGGAATCACAAACATAGGAGAAACGGAGAAGAGGTAATATGAACGCTGCCTAAAATAATAATGCTTGGCATCAATAAAAGAAAAGCAAGAACAATGTAATCCCAAAAAATCTAGGCATTTTGAACAAAAGAAAACAATAAAAGCAAGTTCTAAAAACCTAACAGTACAAACAAGTAACAAGAAAGGAAATCTGCTGATTAATTCTTCAAGTAAGTTGATGAAAACGCATGTATGGATTCAGAAGCAGCCATAGGAGATCACCTCCATCCCCATAAAAACTATCAAAGAAACGCACCAGCGATACTGCCTCACCATCACCATCGGGCTCTGCTGTCTCTGCAGTTGGCAGCTGCTTCGACTGCAACATCTGCCTAGACATCACCGTCGATCCAGTAGTTACCCTCTGCGGCCACCTCTACTACTACCCTGCATCTATCAGTGGTGTCGCCGTCGAGTTCTCCGGTAGCAGAGCGGAAGCTCTACAGTTCCAGATCAAGTCGAAGATGACGTTGGTGGCTGGGGTACTTCCCGGAGACGACGACGATGACAGGCGGATGGCCAGCAAACGAGAAGCGCAGCTCAGCATGTACGACGACTGCAGTTTCGCCGGTCCAGCGGAGGGAGAAGGGATCGGCGTGGCCGGCGAGGAAAAGGGCCTGGAGGGATTTGCGAAGATCGCCATGGAGATCTCCGATAGCGACGAGGCGCGAGGGGGCCGGGCAGCGTGTGGGGAGCGAGGGGGCGGGATCGCGGTTCGGGTTAGGGATGGGGAAGAAAAGCCTGCTGTCGCCGGTGAAATCTTTGGTCATCTCGATGTAAGCTGCCCAGATACTCATATATAAAGACAATTACAGCTAAATGAATGTTGGTCAATTTTGTCTTCTAAATGGGGATGATTCTTAAAATAGTTTTTCTCGCTGATGGTCTGCGCTTAGAATTAGAGATTAGGACAAGTAGTTCCACTACTTTAAGCAAACATATAACTAAAATCCTATTTTGCATCAATTTCTACATAATAAGTCCAAAGGCACGATTCTAACCTAATCTAATTTTCATCGTAACAGCATCGCAAATCTCAATATTATATCTGAACTCACCAATATTTATCCGTAGATTCAGACAGACTTACTTGAAATACAGCGAGCTCGAATTATCCCTCACCGAGCTGACGCCGACGATTTTATCGACGACGTCCATTCCGGCGACTACCCTCCCCACCACCACCGCCGTCGCCTCGAGCTCCGGCGAATCTTTCGGAGCAATCACGAACTCCGTCCCGTTCGGCCCGCCCCCATTCTCCTCCTCCTCCACCACGATCCGCCCGTTCCTCGCCACGATCCTCGTAGCCGAAGACGGCCTTGCCGGATCCCTAACCACGATCCCCACAGTCTCCGTCGCGCTCCTCACCCCTGCGCACCCCGCCGCAGCAGCCGCCGCCTCCCAATCAAAGATTAGCCCATCCATCGCAAGATCTGCGTCGGATCGCCGGGCGAGATCGGCGCCGGCGCCGTAAAATCGGACGTCGGCGTGCTGGATGTAGGTGGGGGCGATTTTACGGAACTCTTTCCGGAAGTAGCTGATGCCGCCGGAGCCAGACGCCAGGGCCGCAAATCGAACGACGACGGCAAGTGCGGCGTCGCCGAATAGGCTGATGGTGATGCGGCCGGCGAGGGCACCATCGATGGAGACGTCGAGGAAGGCTTTGGATGTGATTGTCGCAGAGGAGGGGCAGAGCGAGCGACTGTCCTGGTTTCAACACGCGAAACCTGAAGAAGGGCGTGGCGCGAGGCATGCAACCGTCGTATAAAGACAAATTAATTTTTAGCATGCGTATAAGACAAAATTTTTAGCAAATATTCAGACTTTTTATATATAGAAGATATATAAATTTAAATATTTAAAATTAATTTTATTTTTTCATTTTATAAAAATTTCAAATTAAAAAATTAATTTTATTTTTTCATTTTATAAAAATTTCAAATTAAAAAATTAATTTTTTTTGCATCTTACACACAACTAAAAAATCAACTTTATTTTCATTCAATAAAATTTTTAATAATAAAATAATTTTGCATTATGTTGTAATATTATTTTGTATTGTATAACCAAGTAAGAAAGGTACGCTATTCATAGTCTACAAAAAGAATTTTTAGGACAATAGCTTGTAAAATTACGTAAAGACTAATTTGTGCAAGCCCAAAACTATGCAAGCACAAAAAGAAATTAGGACCTGATTGTAAACAAGGAAAAACAGCAAATAAATTTGCAATTTTCCTTAAATCCCTAGGCTTCATCTCTGATCGGCTGATCAGTGAGGCGATCAGCGCCTCTTCTGCTATGGCTCGCTCGCTCGGTTTCGTGGCTCGCTCGCCGACTCTGCCGGACTCGGCGGATCTCTTTGCCGGCCACGATCGCCTCGTCTCCAACCGCCGGCCACGTCTTGCACAGAGTACGCAAAACACCTTTCGCTTTCTTCTGGCTGCCTATAAATCTGTTGGATGCTGCAACTCGAGAGGGGGACGAATTTTTAGCTGTGAGAAGAAGATTCTTCATTTCGAACAATCTCAACGCAGGTGGCATTGATTTGTCGCCGATGTCGCAGCAGGTGACTGTGTCGACATTTTCTCCTCTGATTGGAGCCGAGCAGAAGGCTGCGGCTTCGTTCAAGGACGATTCAGAGATCTGGACAGGTGGTCACGGAATTCATCATCGGCACAGTTGCAGGCGGTTGCGTTCGGCGTTCTTCCATTGATCGAGCCGAGCTGGTGGCTGCGGCTTCATTTTGGGAACGATCCGATTTCGTCTGAGGCTACGGCAGGGGGCTGAGTCTTCGACTTTGAGATCCGATTTTCCTTGGTTTGCTTGTAGTGATTCTTAATTTTCCAATTCCTGCTTTGTATTTCCCTATTTTCCCGTTCATATTGCTGTTTACATGAACTTTCCAGTGCAGAATGTTCCTCTGTTTATATTTTCATGGTGTTTAAAAAGATGTTCCTGGATCAGTAAATTCCTTTAATTCCTGCTGGTCTCAATGTCCTGAAATAGATTTAATTTCTCCAATGCTATATTCCTGTCAAACTTCCTTCACAGCAAGGCATTATGGATAATGAAATTTCTTTGTTTGGCAATTAGAACCGAGTTCACTGCTTAAATTCATATCAATTTCTAGTCTAAACAGATTCATATAACTCATATTTGGTGAAAGTTTTGATATATTGAAATTTTTGGATAAATCATCATGTGTAGGAATTTCAAAGTAAATGTGTATGTGGTAATTCATCTTGGGGTTCGAAAGTTTATTATCTTAATCGTATAAGTTTGTTTGAATTTATTTGGATAGCATTTTAATCATCTCAATTATTTCATGACGCTTATATGAATATGCAAATAATTATATTTAATATAATTTAAAAAGCTTAGTTTAATCTCCTCTCCATTTGCATTTAGTATTTTATATAAAAATAAAAACTTAGGCACTAATTTAATATTGATAGCGTTAGAATTGACCCAGACCGATCTCCACGCAGCATCAGCTTGGTATCAGAGCCAAGTTCATCTTAGGTTCATTGTAGGTTGGTGCTTAAGTTTGCATTTAGTTGAATGTTCATTTTAGTTT
>JAEMOT010001819.1:122179-247654 GCA_019297695.1 Apostasia ramifera | reverse complement strand
AGTTTGCATTTAGTTGAATGTTCATTTTAGTTTGCATTTAGTTGAATGTTCATTTTAGTTTGCATTTAGTTGAATGTTCATTTTAGTTTGCATTTATAGTCTATTATGTCAACCCGTAGTGACCTACATTTTCGAGATGATGAGATCGAAAATACTCCTCGAGATCTCATACTGCAGCTTCAAGAATAAGTTAAAAATTTAACGAATGAAGTAGCAGCCCTTAAAGTTAATAAGACCACTACCTCTGAAATACCACGTGTTACTGAAGAACACGTTGGGGCATCACAGAGCCATCCACCTCGGATGGTTGTCCCACCCCCTAGGGCCACACTAGAACCTGACCTTCTAGAGGATGATCTATTCTACGAGAGTGAACCTTGGATGGTTGTCTCACCCCCTAGGGCCACACTAGAACCTGACCTTCTAGAGGATGATCTATTCTACGAGAGTGATGATTTTTATCATCCTTCTACACTCCAGGCTAGACGCATAGGACCTCTAGGAGAGGCATATCTTCACCAAGGTGTAGGAGGTAGGTTACAATATGGATATGATGCTCCTTATCGGGCTCGTAACTCATATCAAAGAGAGCCTTCGCAGATACCTGCTCCGCGACCACCATATCGCCAGGATCGTTATCCTGAGCCTAGGCCTCGACGCTATGAGCGTGAGACTGGAGATGCTAGCGTCCTGAGCGTGACCCTGATGCTGACCTAACCCGTAGGGTTAAGGTTAACTCACCCACATATGATGGTCAACTTGACCGTAAGGTTTTCGCTGATTGGGTTATCGACATGGACCAGTTTTTCGACTGGCAGCTGATATCTGATTTGAATAGGGTCCGATTAGTTAAAATGAAACTAGTGTGTCATGCTAAGACCTACTGGGTCAATTTAGAAAGGCAAGAATATAGAAATGATCAGCCTGCTGTTTCTTCATGGGAGGAGATGAAAGAACTTCTTAAGGCCAAGTACCTCCCATACTCCTTTCAAGATAGACTCATGGATGAGTTAGCTCATTTGAGGCAAGGTTCTTTGAGTGTCACTGACTACATGAGCCAGTTCAATGATTTGCTGGTTCGATGTGACCTCCAAGAAGATGAACGTTATACCATTGCCCGATTTAGAGCTGGCTTGCGGGCTGATATTAAGAGGGAGATGTTGACTCGACAAGTCTACACTCTGGAGGAGGCTTTTTAGTGTGTCGTTTATCAGAACAGTACATAAAAGCCACAACTGTAAGAAAGGTTAGAGCTAACACCGGAGAATCCACCAAAAAATGCGGTCAGACTCTATTTGGGTTCAAGAGTGGTAGTACTATTACTACTACTGATAAGAGTAAGAAACCAATGTATGGGAGCACGTCTGCCTCCAAGCCTAACAGTAGTACGTATTTTGTTTGTGGCAAGATTGGACATTATATGAGTCATTGTTCACAACGAACACTTTTTCTCAGCCATAGGACTGAAGCTGAAAATGAGGAAGAGACGAGGGATAGCGTCGAAGAAGATGACGTTGATCCTAGCTAGTATAGTTGAGGAAGACATAGGGTCTTCTCAATTAGCAGTGATGAGGTGTATCATTGCCACACCTAAAGTTGACCCCGATTGGAGGTGCACCGCTATTTTTCACATGTATTTTAGATGTGGAGATGTTTATTGCAAGTTAATTATCGATAGCGGTAGCTGCATGAATGTTTTAGCAACGTCTGTCATTGCGCGAATGAATCTAAAGGCAGAAGCTCACCCACAGCCTTATAAGGTCGCATGGGTTGACGAGACTATGATCCCTGTGACCTAGAGGTGTTTAGTTCCTATTCAGTTGAGAATATATTTTGAGAAAATTTGGTGTGATGTCCTGCCTATGAATATCGCACACATATTACTTGGTAGACCGTGGCTATACGATCGGGATGTAATTTATTATGGCCGATCGAATACCTATGTATTTACCTTTAAAGAAAAGAAGGTGAAATTGAATTCTACAAAGCCTTTAAAATTAAAGGCTAAAGAATCATCTGCACCGTTAGAGCAAAAGAAATCTCTTCACATACTCAGCTTACATAAATTTGAGCAAAAAATTAAAAATGAAGCGATTTCATATGACTTAGTGATGCGTGAGAAGAAAGATGTTCTTTCTGATGACTGCATTCCAGAGGAAGTACAGAACTTGTTATCTGATTATCAGGACTTGTGTCCTAAGGAGTTACATATGTCATATAAGACTAGTGAGTTTGCATCATCTTTCGCACAACATGTTCATGATTTGAATGAGGAGATTAGGCGAAAGTTATTTTTAAATTATGTTAAGTATAAAATTAATGCAAATTCACATATAAATGTTATGGAATTTTATGTAGGTGATTATGTATTGGTCCATGCAAATTCAGTTATATTTTCTCATGAAAGTCTAAGAAACTTACTGCAAAAAAGATAGGGCCTTATCGAATTCTCAAAAAGATTAGCTCAAATGCATATGGACTTGAACTGCCTGAATACATGGGAATAGATCCAACATTTAATATATCAGATCTTACACCATATCATGAGTCACTTTCTGATCTAGTTCCTCCTATCGATCTTATGCTCCCCATTGACCTAGTTTCACCTACATCTTCCACTGTCACCCCTAGTCCCTATCTTGATGTTCCTTATTCTAGTGAACCAAGGATAGCCTCAAAGTCTGTAGTCTCACTCTCTCCTGAGCCGATGATGCCACCAGCCACCCCTATGCCGGATGCCATATTAGACGATCAGATTGTCTTCACCACTGATGGTTTACTCCGCAGGTACCTTATCAGGTGGAGAGATCTTTCATTTAAAGAGGATTCGTGGTTGGTACATGATGAGCTAGCACATCTTCATCCTAGCTTACTAGAGGAGTACCTGCAACAATCTTCGACGGAGTTGAATTTTTCGAAGCCGGGGAGGATTGATGCAGAGCCAGATCACCAGCACCAGCGGCTACGTTATAATCTACGACCTCGAGCGTAGATTATAACAATTTGTTATCTTATATATAGTTTTCTTTATTTTCTGCACATTTTATTTGAGTTATTGTTGAGTCAAAAGTTGGGTTATATCAGTGAGTGCCCACTTATGAGTCCTGTACATATTTTATTTTCAGTTCAAATCAGTTGGAGTCAGAAAGATTCAATTGAAATCAAATTAATTTCGATTTGAACCCAATTTGAATCTTTTATGGGTTAATTAAGTTTAATTTGAAAGAAATTAGGACCTGATTGTAAACAAGGAAAAACAGCAAATAAATTTGCAATTTTCCTTAAATCCCTAAAAGGGCTTCATCTCTGATCGGTTGATCAGTGAGGCGATCAACACCTCTTCTGCTATGGCTCGCTCTCGGTTTCGTGGCTCGCTCGCCGACTCTGCCGGACTCGGCGGATCTCTTTGCCGGCCACGATCGCCTCGTCTCCAACCGCTGGCCACGTCTTGCACAGAGTACGCAAAACACCTTTCGCTTTCTTCTGGCTGCCTATAAATTTGTTGGATGCTGCAACTCGAGAGAGGGACGAATTTTGAGCTGTGAGAAGAAGATTCTTCATTTCGAACAATCTCAACGCAGGTGGCATTGATTTGTCGCCGACGTCGCAGCAGGTGACTGTGTCGACATTTTCTCCTCTGATTGAAGCCGAGCAGAAGGTTGCGGCTTCGTTCAAGGACGATTCAGAGATCTGGACAGGTGGTCACGGAATTCATCGTCGGCACAGTTGCAGGCGGTTGCGTTCGGCGTTCTTCCATTGATCGAGCCGAGCCGGTGGCTGCAGCTTCATTTCGGGAACGATTCGATTTCGTTTGAAGCTACAGCAGGGGGCTGAGTCTTCGACTTTGAGATCCGATTTTTCTTGATTTGATTGTAGTGATTCTTAATTTTTCAATTCCTGCTTTGTGTTTCCCTATTTTCCCGTTCATATTGCTATTTACATGAACTTCCCAGTGCAGAATATTCCTTTATTTATATTTTCATGGTGTTTAAAAAGATGTTCCTGGATCAGTAAATTTCTTTAATTCCTATTGGTCTCAATGTCCTGAAATAAATTTAATTTCCTCCAATGCTATATTCCTGTCAAACTTACTTCACAGTAAGGTATTATGAATGATGAAATTTCTTTATTTGACAATTAGAACCAAATTCACTGCATAAATTAATATCAATTTCTAGTCTAAATAAATTCATATAATTCATATTTGGTGAAGAAATTATTATATGTAAGAATTTCAAGATAAATATGTGCAGTAAATCATCTTGAGATTTAAAAATTTATTATCTTAATTGTATAAATTTATTTAAATTTATTTGAATAGCATATGACACTTATATAAATATGCAAATAATTATATTTAATATAATTTAAAAAACATAATTTAATCTCCTCTATTTATATTTAATATTTTATATAAAAATAAAAATTTAGACACTAATTTAATATTAATAACTTTAAAATCGATCCAAACTGATCTCCGCACTACATCATTTTTATATAAATATAAATTAATATTATAACAAAACACAATACGAGTATTTAATTTGTCTTTTAAATTAAAATTAATTTTGTTTTAAATTAATTTATTTTTAAATCAAAACTAATCCCATAAATATAAATCGCATCCAGTTATTTCAATATTTATAAAAAAAAAAATGAGAATTGCATTCTCATTAAAGAAAAAAAATATTAAATGTGACTAACTCATCACAAATTTTTGTAACACCATTGGATGGTAATGATCGATGGTAATCCATCACAATTTTTTTTATGTGATACCTGCCAAAACTAAAACTTATATTTGCATACGAACCAGCAGCGTTGCATATCTGCTCCCCTTCTATGCACGAGTCACATTACTATTCATTCCACTCAAATACTAATTCTACACGATATACTTGATAGCATTTTTCAAAACTCGATATGGCAGTCTTATCTCGATTTGATTCAAACACCTCGAATTATAAACCGCAAAAAATAAGAAGAGATGGCACCCATGTACACGAGAAAGAAGTAATTAAGAGAGAAAAAAAGGAAGAGGAAGAAGCATTAACTGGTAGTGAAATGAGCAGTTGCGCAACTCTTTCCTGGCTTCACCTGCTTTGTTTCTTTATTATTGGTGTTCTTGGTGATGCAATGGCAAAGGGAATCCGTTATTGTAACGTCACCATTAATTACAGACGATTAATCCTGATATAAATTACAGTGACAGCGAAAAGTTCGATTCTTTTGCCCTTAAATACTACTATTCCCCTTATCTCAATTGGGAATTGTGATTGTGTGAGTTCAAATCTAAGATCTCTAGATTCTAGGTAAAATCTTTCCCCACTAAACTAGAAGAAGCTCAACCGAAAAGTTCGATTCTAAGGTTTAACATAAACTCAGAGCACTCATGCCATCCATGCACACCCCATGCATTTCATCTATATCTACAATAAATACAATGGTGTAAAACATTACAAAGAAGCTTTCAACCAAGATTACTCCTATGAATCACTTTCACACCCCACCTTTTCTCCTTCCCAGATTCAATAGTAGACAGCAATACCTACAAAATGAGAAGTCAAGTTGAATATTTAATAAGATCTGAGGCTGGAAATAAATTCTCGAGAACAAATGAGAGTAAATATTTATTGAGGATCAGACAGTGAACAGAACAGTTTGGACGATTAGCACGTAAAATTAAAAAACAGCCACTCGCACCATGGTGCTTTCGCATGACCATGAATTTTCATTCTACTCACGCATTGCACCAAAAAAAGCAAAAAAAATAGGTAAAATTGCTTTTAAGTTCCTAAAAATTGATAATCATTAAACTTTAAAACAGATTGATAAAATCCTAGTCTATGAGAGTCCATAAAAATATGAGTACCTGCAAAACTAAAAAAGAATAGCTCATAAAAATAATGATTTTAAAGTACCTGCAAAACATCCTCGGCTTCTTCGACATCCCGGAATTCCATGCTCAAGTACAAGAACGGTGTTGAAGTTGGATTCCCCCAAGACCTATGCCCTGTACCACCTTTCCTTAACCTAGACGGTATTTCGGTATTACTTCCAACAACATTCACTTCATCACCAGCTCTATCCACAAGAACAACACTTTTCAGATTTATCTCCTTTTCTATAGCCCACGTCGGATTAGCAGAAACACCAGAAAAATCTGGCGAGCCCAAATCCACTAGGAATGAACACCAGACCACCAAAACCAGGCCCTCGCTGATAACTACGAACCTCCCTGCCTGTTTTAATGCTTTGCACATGACAAATACCTGTTCATACAGATTAGAATGTAAGACAATAAAAATATCATTAACAACAAAACTTAGGTGGTGAGATTAGAAAAGATGAAATCGAAGATGCATACTAAGAAGAATGGTTGAAGTAACACCTAAGATAAGATTATAGAAAATAACTTAGATGGTAAGAATATATCCACAGGAGAGAAGAGAGGCACCTTTTAAAGTTAGTGGAGAATATTTATTTAAGGAAATAGCAAGAGAATGATACAAGCTAAAAGTTGTGTTATGTGAAAAAATCCAGATAAGTTAACTTGCATAGAACAGGATTTATTGATGAAAATGAATTTACAAAGCACACATGATGATAATGATAACATGAGAAATACCTCATTCTTAAGTCTGGTGCCATCAGCTTGCTGAAGTAATGAAACACCAATTGCTTCTTCCCATGAGTATGGTGAAAGGGGAAGGTCTCTGGCCAAAGGCCTTGGAAGGCGCAACCGGCGGCAGTTTGATAGATGAGGATTACTTCGGTTTCGAATGCTCTGTGCAGTTTTTGCAGTTGCTTCTAGAATGCTAGCTACTGGTCTTGCAACAAGTCCAGTAGTCCCCATAGCGATTCCTAGAGGTGGAATAGAAAGTGAGAAATACAAAACTTTGAATTATTCAAAAAAAAAAAAGAAACTTTGAATGTAGAGTTTTATTTTTGGGGATTCACCTGAGAGAACTCCAGGAAGGCCATGCTTCTCAGCACCTCTAATTGGAGATTGAAGGAGTCCCGTAAGGCCCTATAATGTAGTTGGATTTAGTTTAAATCAGAAAAAGAATAAAAAGACAGAATCCCTTTTACAATCAAAAATACTTTTCCTATAGTGCCTAAAAGGCAGTGTAAAGACGGTGCGCCGCTAGCAAAATTGGAGTACATCCAAATCTGAAAAACAGGAACAAATAAAAATAATGTCCCTGACACTATCATCAATACCACAATCAACATCAAGGTCACCTTGAAATCTTAGAAATTGCAAGATTTTAAAACTTGATTTTGGTTTCGGTTTCGGTCAAAAGATGAAAATATTAGTTTCGGCAGTTTCAAAAGTTTTATAATTTTTGTAACGACGGTTTTGATTTTTTCTATAAATTATTTAAATTTTATAAATTCAAAATTGAATTTATTAATGATAATTATTGAATATTAATTTTTCGAGAGAGACAAGTTTCGACCGAAACTACCAAAAGAAACTGAGACTCGGTAGGGATTTCCACTGAAACCAATCCAAAACTACCGAAACTCGGCAGTTTCAACTCAGTTTTAAAATCTTGAGAAATTGAACTATATACTTTATCCCATCGATATACGATAGACTGTTTGAACTTTGAAAATCAATAAGTAAAACTTCATTCTATCTTTGAATCATTCATTGTTCCATGCAGCCCATA
This sequence comes from Apostasia ramifera, assembly GCA_019297695.1. Classification (NCBI taxonomy): domain Eukaryota; kingdom Viridiplantae; phylum Streptophyta; class Magnoliopsida; order Asparagales; family Orchidaceae; genus Apostasia; species Apostasia ramifera. The sequence goes on along the minus strand of JAEMOT010001819.1, from coordinate 239,975 downwards.
TACTAATGAATTCGAAGTACCCACAATAAATCAAGAATGTTTAAAAAAACATGTTAACTTTGAACCATACAATAAAAAAATAAAAATAAAAACAAGCTAAAATATAGAACAATCAAAATCAACACATCCCAACTAATAGAATGATGAATCAATTAACAAAACTAAAACCTTGTGAATGACGAACGCACTCACGCAACAACTAAGCCGTTATCCTACTAGGTGAGGTTAGTTAGATGAATCCTTCAATCAACAAATTCTCATTTAGGTCTAAGTATGTAAGATCACTCCATATAATTTCTTCTCTTGTCTTTTTTGGTCTTCTTTTTCCTCTTTTTACATAGGCAAGATTCAAAAACTCGACTTTCCTTACTTCAATCGGTCTATGACTTATATGTTCAAATCATCCATGCTAACTGTCGTTGAATTTATCCTCAATAGATGTCACTCTAACTTTCTTGCGGATATACTCATTTCTCATTCTTTTTTTACCTGTATACCCATTCATCCACCTTAAGATTCTCATTTCTACAATGCTTATTTTATTTGCATACTTCCTTTTTATGGCCAGCATTCAGCACCATATATCATCGTTGATTTTACTATTGGTTTTCAAAATATACTATATATACATATATAACACATTGTGAACAGTTTCAACAAATAAACATAAAAGTTAAGCCATACTCGCATCCCTAACTTATTGTGACACCATTAGCATAGTGGCAACACAATCTAGGCAAGTCCTAACATCCATGGTCAAGATAAGATTCAAAATTGAGACTGATTGAAGGCTTTACTCTGGGATTGCGAATATTAATGAGTGATTGAAGATCACGAAAAGATTTGAAGCTGCTTTGATATTTTGCTGTATTGGTGTATACCTATGTGTATTTGATACGTTATTTCTTGTATTTAGTTCCTTATTTCCTACTTTTATGTAATATAAGAGACTATATAATGAGGCATGCTACTATTGAAGAAAGCAGACAATGTTTAATGAAATTGGAGTTTAAGTGAAACCTTGATTGGATAACAGATAGATGTCCTAGTGAAAGAAAGGGCAGAAGCATCTTTTACTGGGATATCTATCTGTTTTCCAAATCCTTGAAACCTTGTCTAATTTTGAGTAAGAAAACCTTGATCTTCCTTCATGTAGCAAAAATTAACTCTTGCCTACTTAAAATGTGTAAGCAAAATGTTCACACGATTGCTTGGTCAGCAACTCAGATTGCCAAACCCATACTCAAATGCCTCCACCATTGCCAGTCACTTGGACCCCACCTGCACTACTACCCCAAACACCTTGCAGTGATGGCCTGAGCCCATGTTTGCTCCACCGCCCGTGTTGCGTTAACCTTATGTCAAGTTCCACTGATCTAAGTGTAGGATCTAGCATGGGTTTGAGGGAGTTGAATAGACCTCTAATTAAAATTTAAATATTAAATTTTAATTGACAACAAGAGATTAGTGCAATAGAGTAATAATACTAGAAGTAAAGCGAAAGCAATAAATGGTAGCTAAAATAAGAGTAACAAAAGAGAGAACACAAGATCTAACATGGTTTAGCTCACTCTCAAGCTTAATCCACCCCAACCTAATTTATTTATCCAATATAAACAAACAGTTCTTTGGTCCAAGGTGGAGAAGCCTATATACCTCTTCTAGCACCTAACTAAAAGCCCTCTTCATAAGCAAGTGAAGACACACACTAATGACTTAAAGCCTAGCTTGAAACTCTCCCCTCTTTATAAGAATAATAAATGAAAAATAGTACTATTAAAAACAATAAATGAAAAATAAGGAAGAAGATAATCTTAGAGAATACAATAAATTTACAAAGAAATGAACTCAATTTTCCCTTTCAAATATCAAGCTTGTATGCAAGAAGAACAGAAGATGAGCATTTGAGCACTAACAGCTTTAATTACTTGCTTAACCTCCATTACAACCCAATGGTTATAATCTGGGCAGCTTTGATTGATTACATGAATCCAAGATTATCGATCACCTAATCAATCAAGACTTGTAACAACGCCAAATTGTGCTAGCCTTAGATTGATCACCTAAATGATCCAACCAAAACCCCTAACATCTTAGATCAATCAAACCAATGTTCATTGATCATCTAATCGACCACACTCGCATTAGTGCCAATTGCCAAAATGCACTAGCCCTTCATTGATCAAGCAGACTAGTCCGTCTTTGATCGATTAGATCAAACCTAATTGATCACATGATCCATCAAAGATAGTCCAAGGCCAAAAATGAATTAAGTGCTCAAATATGTTATCCTCCCTACTCATAACACAACAAAAATTAATCTATGAGGGAAATTACAAATGATTACAAAAAAATAGAAACAATAACAAAAGGGTGTTCAGATTTACAAGTTCTTCACGTCTCTAATTCATCTCAGACTAGAATCGATATGTAATCACTAGAACACATAGGCATGAATATGTGATTAAAAACTTGAAACTAAGTTTAATAGTTAAAATTCAGCCTAAAATTTCTCACAGCTAGGGGTAACAAACTAGTCCACCCTCAGGGAAAACCAGATCAACGCCATGAAGTGTGAGGAAGTCAATATACTGAAGTTTACAAATCAAACTAACCTCTAAAAATTCATTCAGCACACCTTTACCATGTAAATCAATACTTTGCAGCTGTGTATCCTTTTCAGCAACAGTTTGTTCATCAAAAGTAAATGCAACTATGCCCTGCAGAACAAATGACATAATGATTAAAAAAAAAACCTGATGAATAATGATAATCAAAAGGAACGTAATTACCTTATGAGCAGCTTTGCTGAACTGAGATGTAGCACTACTCAGAGCATAGATAGTATTGCTAAGAAGACTTTTTGAGCCTTCTGCTACACCAGTTAACAGTCCAAATGGGCTCTGCAATTGACTCGAATGAAATCATGAAGTGCAGAATTGTAAAAAAGGTGAATGCCTAACAGTCATAAATAGGAAGAATATTTCCACACCTGAAAAAGTGCACTGCTGGAAACTGAGATGAAATCCTTTATGCCTAGACTAACATTCCTTGCAAATCCTATTGGATTTCCTATAACACCAGCAGAACCAAATAGCTGCAACAAAAAATAAAAACAAAAACCACGTAAGCGAAAAATTTGAACAGACAAGATATTGCAGACAACAGCATGGAGCAGATGAGATGGAATGAATTAAAGGTAATTGCTTCCACATAAATATATAGGCTATCAAGTCCAAATTGATCTCAGTGTGACAAGCAAATCAACAAGATGTACATACTTTCAAGACAACTATAAGATATACTGCAACACTGTACAAGGTCACAAAGATTACACGTCTCTGAGAATGACAATCTTGTCTTCGAGTCCATCAAGTACATTGAGGTTAATTGTCATTTCAAGCGAGATGCGGTCCTACACAAAAGATTGCAATCTGACATATTTTCACGGGGGTGGTAATTTTGTTCAAAACTCAAAACTAGATCACATTTTGCTCGATTTGAAATTGATTCGTTTTTCTTATGACTTGAAGTCGACTCACTCGAAATGATATTGATTCAACTCATAATTAACTTGATATGTGTCTAAAAACAAATATTTGAAAAATTTTAAAGTACATTTATAATATTGTTTTTTGAAGGGCAGTATATTTTAATATTCTATGTATACAAATTTGTTATGAAAGGTCATTCAAAGATACCAAAGTATAAATGCACAATTTTACCAAAACAAATGACTTATAATTAGGCTAGAGTTTAACAAAAATTAACTCGGAAACCCAAAAAAGTAATTAACTCGAATCAAGCTCGGTTGGAAAGCGAAAAATTCAATTTTGAATAGAGATTGATTTGCTTGAACTCAATTTGAACCCACCCTTATATCCACTGGAAATCAATTAACAGGGATTTTCGAGAAGGCTGTGAGGCTCTCACCTTTAAACTAACGCATCAAACTAAATACTTGATAGTTACACTTGTTTGGAAGAGAGTATTAGAATATTCTTTTTCTACATATTGTCTCTTATCATAGCTAGTTTATGTTTGCTACTAGTTTTTTATTGCATCCACCACCTCATTATATATTGAATGCCTCTGTCAGAATACAATTTGACTGACAATTTTCCTCACTAATAAGGTTCGTATCCACAACAATAAATAGAGGAAAGAGAGAATTACATCTCCCAACCTCAAAGCAGCCTTTATTACAAATTTCAAAGCCAGTTTTAAGTAACTACAGTTTATCTACCTAAAGTGAATGCATTGCCGCATTTTACCTCCCAAGTTTGGTTGTCTTACAGATATTTTGTTTCTTTTCCTTCTCACATTTAGTAAAATTTGTTGTCTTCTAAAAAAGGGTGATGGGCAATGACTTACGGGAATTTAAAAGCAATTAGAACTTCTCACTTTATGGATGATAAAATGTAAATATAGTTAGATGAATTAACATAAAATAAACAGAGTTGACACAAGGGGATAAGACATAATTATGCATTTGCGTTATGGGGATACAAATGAAATACTAAAAATACTGCAATAAAAGCAACTTAGGGGGTGCCAAATGTGTTAAACCTCAGGGAGTGTCTTATATAGCAAATTTTCTGTTTTTTACTTTTCAGCTGAGCATTAATTAAAAATAAACTCAAGTCAGGAAGAATCAAGATAATCTGGATCAAGAAATCAAAATTAGAAATTATATAATTATTAAAAGAGGGGCCTTAAAATATCTATTATTTAACTTTATCAAAGATCTGCAAGGAGATCATGTTCTTTAATAACATGATCTAATGGGTACATAGCTATCAACTTAACAAAAAATAAAGAACAAACAGGAAAGATCCAAAAATATCCAAAAAAACATTCCACCAACTTCAATGTTATAAACATAATAATACAATTATTTTCCCAAATACACACAAATTTAAAAGCATTCAAATGATATAAATTTTTTTTGAACTTTTGCAAAGGCATATTAGCAAAATTGTATGTTACTAAAGAAGATAAAAGGGTCACAGAACATAATCAAATGTAAGTTATGAAATTCTACTACACATGATAAGAAAACAACACTATATGAGATAATCGCTTCACCTTGTACAATTCTTGAAGTAACTGCCGCATATAATGCCTTACAAGAATCTCATGTATCGATTCAGGACTGGCCATCAGATGTTCCAGTGTTAGTTGTCTAAGATGAACGGGAACTCCTTCTACATCAACTAGCGCCATTATGCCTCTCTGAAAATATTAGGTTACGATCACTATCTTTGGCATGATAAGTTCGATCAATAGAAATGTATAATTAAAAGTTTCAGTTGAAATAATATTAGTACTTATCCAACTAAAATTCAGGGATCTCTTCCTACATATAAGCACTACTATAAATGGTGACCTATATACGTATATACTAAGAGATAACAATGGGAATCACACTTACGAAAGAATATTGAAAAAATTTTAGCAAGTTAAAGTGAAATTTAGCTAGCACACATTTAGCACATTTACAACAAGCAACACATAGTTAACCCATTTAATAGTCCCCTCAAGCTAGAGATCATATGAATAGAATGCTCATTTAGTTACACAACTGAAAATACAAATACTATTAACAAATTTAGTGAAATCAACAGTATTTGATTCTACGGTGAGAATAGGCATTATTCATGGAAGCATAGGAAGACATGAACACAACAAGCAATACTGTGTAGAATTGATGAGATACAACCATCCACAAAAAGTTGTTTATTCACCGTTCATTATAAACAATACTATATATATTGTTCCAACATGTCTACTCAAAAATCATGTTGAAAAAGAGTGATACTTATCAGATTCAAAGGCATCTTTGCCTCTTATATACAAAGAGATATAAAGGGAACAGAGATCAACGTACATAACAAAAAAAAACTACCTTATTTCCCTATATTAGCACATGAAACTAAAAATTTGCAATCACCACAACTAAAAGTAGTAAATATTGTTAGTTCCTCTATTGTGATTATGGTATAATCACGCATTTTGATATTTGTCACCATATTTAATTAGTTGGTGATTAATGAACGATTAAGTTTAATATGTGTAGACTTGATGATTTATTGCTAACTTGGAGCTCTACACAATAGCTAAAGTAAAAGAAATTTGGGAAGTAAAATCAAGCTTGAAGCGAAGTGTTAGAGTAATCAAAATTGATGAACAAGCCTTGAAGATCAAGAAGAGCTCAATTGAAAATTCATATTACTGTTTATTATTTTCATCTTAGTTAAATTATTGTAAGATTATTCCTAGAGTGCTAGGAGATGGTTTGGATTATGATTTAAGCACTTAGGACATCGTTATAGGTTGGTTGGAATGTGTTTGAATTGAGTGAATCAACCAATACATGAGTTTGCAAGTTACTATCTTCAATAGATTGGTTGATAGATGAACTGTTCGATAAGCAGGTAGATGGATCAAGTTATTTGCCAGATCGATCAACTAATCAATCAAAGGCGTTTGATCGATCAAAACAGTTTGAAATGTGATCGTTGAGTATTCAATGGCAATTTAGTTGATCAAGCAGTTGAACGATCAAAGATAGTTTTGAGGCAGTTTTTATAAATCGTTGGAGACCATTTTTATATAAATGATTGAGGGATTTTGGGGTACATTAATGATCTTGTAAGCATATATTTGAACTCTATCAGTTAAAAATTAATCCCCCTTGTGAGTGAATGATTAAAAATTAGTTAAGGGTAGATTAGAAGGTAATTAGTGAGATCAAGTGATCACGTACTCATTGTTGTGATCCACTCTCTCCAAGCTCTTGAAGGAGCAATACTATGAAGGAGATAGAGGTTAGTTTGATTTTATATCCATTGTAAATTCTTGTACTATCTTGGGTTTTATTATTTCTCTCACTACATTAATGGAAGGGCCTCTAATTGGGTGATTAGAGGAAACACTTAGTGAATCCTTCACACTAGGTGTGAAGAGGGTCCCTTGAGTAAATATGAGAGGCATTTAGTTATTCCCTCAAGTGAAGAGAACGTTTATATTGGGTTAGCTCCATACTCCCATTAAGAAGTGCTTTTAGTAGATAATTAATTGGTTTGTTGTTTGGTTGTGGATGTATACTATAAGGTGTCGAACCACGTTATATTATTTGTTTTTTGTGGATTATGCTTTCTTACCACTTGTTATTTCATTATTGCTTCCACTTGTATTTATTTTATTGCTAATTTGTGCTTGTGAATTATATTATTGTAATATCATTAAAGTAAATTAACTTTTAATTTATGGTCTATTCATCTCCTTTTGAACCCATTCCTAAATCCTACAAAAATTACTACTGGCACTTCTTTAGTTAGCTTTTCTGAGAACTTCCTTCTATTCCAAAATATTTCATTTTTTTGATGAAAGAATATTTCTAATGTTTTTTGTTTTAACTATAAATTCACAAACAATGCACTCCCTAGACCCTAATCACCACCAAGCTCAAGATAATCTTCGTCCTCAACTTACTAACTTTCCCAAACACATCCTCAATAGCATTATAGCCTCCAAGAACAACACGACAACTGACTTTCGCAAGAAAGCCATTGTAGTAGTTGACACAACCATCTCCCTAGGTTACCCTGCCATCACTGTAGGCAACTCCAACTCCTACATCAAGGAGCTCGTCACATGAGACAATAGTGCCTTTTCCCACATACATGATTGTTGCTTCATCTTGGCCAACATCATCCGACTGTTTCTCCACAAATATGTGCAACAGACGGTGGATAAGATGCAGCGAAGGTTCCTAATGAAGGCCCAAGGGTTGTTCGACCAAGCAATGGATTTCTCAAAAGGGGATTTTGAGATCCATTGGAGTGCAGGAGATGAACAGATTCATCCCACTGGAATCGAATGGTGAGGTGGAGAAGGACAAAGTTAAATTAACTCGAATAAACAAATAGATTTTGCAACACTTGACTAAAAGTTAGATCTGTCATGAGTTTCATCAACTAAACGCAGATAATAGAAGGGTAACAGTGAGTAACATTGTTGTGTTGGAAGTAATATTTACCAGTTTTGGAAGTGATGACCATAAATTTATTTTGAGTGATAAATGTACAAGTTAGTTTTTTGAGTTACACATGTAAATCTCCTTAGAAGGAAACTACAATTAGAACATCCTATCTGTATTAGATATAACCATAGAACCACTCATGAGAGCATATTAAGAATTTTTACTAGCAAATGATATGAAGAAATTTAGCAAGCATATAAAATGCAGTACGGTTAACACAATTAACATATCTCCATCAAGCCATAACCCTCCAACTATGAAGTCCAAAAGCATTCAGAACGCTAATATGTAGTCAGCTCCACTCCAACTTAATCATCTTTTATAACAAAGTGGTGCATGAAAAAGATAACTGAAACGGAAAATGAAGGTCCACTTTCAGAAAGGCACAGCATAACACCTATGGCATCTGGGGTTTTATTCAAGTAGGGAAGGCGTGGGCAAATGCTACCGCACTTTTAGATATACCAACAAAATGATCCACATCAGATGCAGTGCAAAAGTATTTTATATATTATCATGCATACCAAATCATTTTATCTTATACCAAAGCACTGCAGCAAATAATGCAACAATCTTGGTAAAACAAGCTTCACCTGGAATGCAGTATTTTGCATGTGAGTAAAATTTTCCACTTCAGCAAAAACTTCATTTCTGATAATCCACGGAGTGCTTGAAAAGCTTTGTCAACAAAACCATCAGTTAATACAAAGCTAATAATAGCCAAAAGCAACTATGAAGTAGAACTTCAGAAAGTTGTATCTGTAAAAAATCAACCTAAGAGATAACTTGATAGGTGCAAGCTCAAACACTTCAATATATATCTTTCTCTGACTTTTAGCCAAAAGGTAAATTTGCTGCCAAGGAGCTCCCACTGGTACTACACTGGGTAATAAATAGTGACCATCAGCCTCTTTGAACACACAGGTTCTGAGATGGCTGTATTCTCCACACAAGTAACTCTGGCCCACTGGCAACATTTGTGATGCATCACTATAAGAACCTAAGGTGTGATGTTCAGAAGTCTTCTGCAAACTCCTCTGCACTCTAGAGTTTACGGTTCGAAAAAAATCAAACAGGTATAAAAGAATTTGTTCTTCAAGCTCCAAGCTCAAAGGAGCCAATCTGCAAAAATTAGAACAATATTTCATAGAACAAAGAACTTAAATTTCATTCACTAAAAATTGCAACTTAAAAACTGACAGAACCTTAAAGTTATATATTGAAATGAAACTAATGAAACATCAGGTTTCGTCCATTTGGCTGCAGCAAAGTGAAATATAGGTTCAAATGTGACGCTGTTAGAAGTACTCGTAGTATCTTGCTGGAAGTGCAATCTATTTTCTTTTCTTTTTGAAAGTTTTAAAGATTTTCCTCGGCTATCATTATCAAAAGACACCATTATAGGATACGGAGTATCAGATAACTGATTATCAATCTGTAGTGATAAAATTTGAGTAGAAATCCTTTGCTGCTCTGTACTATGCATGAAAACCACGGTTGACTCCCTAGCAGAAGCAAATATTAATTCCTGAATGTAAAAGATGATGAATCTTAGTTATCAGTATTCAGCTAACAGTAATGAATCACGAATAATTTAAAGAGAAATTACAGCAATCATTTTCACCTGGGGAGTAGAGCTGATCAGCGAGATACCGACATAAGGCAAGTGAAGTGTAATCACCTCACTGAGATGAGCTTCATGACACTGCTTCTGATGATCTGCTTTTCTGTTCTCCCTGAATCCTAGAAAATTACTTCCTTTTACGTCTCTGATTACGTGGTAACTTGAGTCAACTATGCTGAGCACCTGCAATATGGGAAAGAATCTACTCATCAAAAAAATATATGAGATCATTTCTTTTCCATGCTAGGTAGGAAACAGAGGCAAACCTTTATTGCTCCTTCTGCATGTACAGATACAGAGAGTCTTCTCTCAGGCTTCTGAAAAAGATATATGATGGTCATAAAAGCACATGTGCAGCCCAAGTTGTACGCCAAGGTATTGTGCACAACTTAATTCAATCTTGCTTTCAGAATTTGGACATATAGTTAAAGGAAACTGTTAACCTCTATTAACCTTTAAGTGTATTCAAGACAGAATTTTGAGAAAAATGTAACATCCATAGCAAAAATTGATGTTTACCATCAAAACTCAGTGTTGTACAGATATAAAAGAATAATCATCAAGTTAAGCTATAGCGTCTTAGTCCACCTATTATTTGGAGCACACTGGATGGAGTCAGCAGTGGCAATTCAGCTAGAATTTTGAACCAGCATCGGAACCCAATCATTATACACCAAACTCAAGAACAAATGTTTGACAAGGAAATGAGGTGACTTCATCAAGAATGGATATCAGTAATTATATTTATCTTGCATTTCCCAAATGGTATGTCAATAAAAATTGCCTGATTTATAATCTAATATAAATATCTAGAAAGCCATTAGAAGAAGTAACTTCTCATTTTTTAGCTATCACACACTGAAAATAAAAATTTACAGTAAGCTTTTAGTTAAAAAGGCTACCAACAAACTTAGTACTGTTAAAACTGTATGTGCTATCTTAGAACTCCAGTGAGGTTAACATCAAACCCAATTAACGCCAAGTGTCACGACATAAATTGTTAGATTCTTTTTTTGTGAAAATAATCAAGATCTCGTAAAAATTGTTAAATCACTAGTTACCAATTGACCTAAAAGCTTAAACTATTAGGTAATAGCCAAGAATAATTTTATATTCCCATGCCCCCTCACGGAGATTCTAATTCACTTTGCAATATGGATTGAATTCAACATAGGTCTTTTTTTCCTTGACCATATATAAAAAATAATTAAAGGTCACTAGTTTCAAACTTCAAGCATTTGATTTTGATACTATGTTAAATTTCTAGATATCAACTGACCTAAAAATTTAAGTTGTTAGGTTATGACTCAAGAATAATTTTATATTTTTACAACACTCAGTTATTCAAAATACAACTCTCATTTGGGAGTGGAAGGGACAATATGATCGAAGTAAACAAGGCAGGATCAGTAATATATACTAAATTCAATCAACTGTTTAGTCAGTCATCATGAGCATTAGCATATTTTATTTCTGTTTTCAAGTGAAAATTTGAGTACCTCAAATGTTGAAGGTAAGGAGACAGGGACAAATTCTTTTACATTGTCGAAATTGTATGTTCCAACAATCCGTTCACCAGGAACCTAAGTCGACAAAATATTAATAAACATAACAGAGATGAGTCAAACTTCAAAATCAAGATAGCAATAAACCTCGACAATTATGCGATGGGGATAGCAAGGTTCATCCCAAGCATATTTGCATGATGTATATGGATGCACAACAGTTTCAATAGCTTCACACTTTTGCTGGTAGATTCGTAGCCTCTGCCACACAGATAGAAAGAGCAACTCAGAAGAGCCATGAGCTTGAAGATTGAAAGATCCACAAATTTCTTTTTTCTTCAGAATAACATATTTAGATAATGAAAGGTTAATTCAAGCAAACAAAATCCTAATATTCAAAAGTTAATGTGAATTCCAATGTGTTATTAACATAGATAATCTCTCAAAAAAATACTATCATGTTTTTCATAGCTAGGGAACTAGCATGGTTTCCAAATGTCACAAAAGAAAGACCACACTAGGAAGAAAAGAGCACGGGATGGAGGAAGGGAGGGAGCAATAGCACGGAAAGAATTGCATATGGGGACATCAACCATACTCAAACAACCTAATAGGACTTCTTATTTCTTAGGAATTCAATAATGTTCTGCAAACAAAAGGTCCAAACATCTAATAAAGAGAGGCTGAAGGGAGTACAATTTGAGGTGGGTCCTCATAAGTAGCACCCTACAATAGCAAGTACACTAATTTCAGCAAAATAGAATGATCTTACAAAGCACATAAGGAAAATTCTAACTAGAGAGATGGGTGGGAGTACAATTTAGGGTGGGAGTACAATTTAAGGTGGGTTCATAAGTAGTACCCTACAATAGCAAGTACACTAATTGCAGCAAAATGGAGAATAATTTTACTAAGCACATAAAGAAATTTCTAACTAGCATGCATTTAACACTTCTAACATTTTTTGCTCAGTCAATGAGGTCCATTGTTCATTTCAATTTAGGTAGCTGTTAATGTCAACTGTACTTATGAAAATGTTTAGCAAGTATGAGCATGCGGCTGCTGCACTCCTTAAATCATTAAATCACATCACCTTAGCACACTAAAATCTTCTAGTCTACAGGTCATGCCCAACCCAAAAAAATTATGCAGCCTATCTCCTACAAAGATAGCAATTGCTTCATGTATTGCAACTTAATTGTCGCACCAAAATTCACCTTTTCTTACAATTCCGATGATTCTTTCGTAATAAATTGGAGATCATCTATACTTTAATCCCTTTGATACAGTAGTCATTCAATCATATGTAACACCCCATTTTTTCCTAAGGATATTATAAGAACCTACTAAAGATGCGACCAAGAGTAGAAAAAAGATTATAGAAAATGATTTCTGTGGTTTGGATATGCACAAAAGAAAGTGGAAGGTGCACATTGATATGAAAAGTTAACATTTATTTGAAAGAATAAGAAAAAAGACAACGTTACGAATAACCATGTCATAAGTCGTACGAAATACTTTGATAGGATAGAATTAGCAAGACATTCAAATTAGAAATAAATAACCAGTGAAAAATGATTGGCGAGGCTGTCTAAAGTTAATAATGAAGATGAATCTAAACTTACAAAGTTATCCATCAGGCAATGCTCTATAACAGTTTGGAAATCACGATCATTTCAATGTCGTGAAGTAATGATTATCATACATTCAATTCCGTTTTACGTAACCTAATCCAATGTTTTTCAACTTTTTTCATTGCTCGGTTTGTATTTGATTCAGATGGAAGTCTAATTAAAAACATGATGGAAAGCAGTTCACAAGGATACAATATAAATGTATCTTCTCAGTAGAATAAACATAAAGTAGATTTTAATCTATTTGTTAACTATTTACATTAGCCTCTAATACTTAACACAATATCAAGGGAACTAATAAGCAAGAATCTCTACTGGCATCACTTCTTAGCATTTCTCCGATCCCACCGTCTATATTGGCTTTTAACTCAAATTCCACTTTTTCTCCTGCTCTAGACTACAAGTTTCCAACTTGCCTCATACCTCTGTCTCCACACCTATCTCTTTCTGATGTTATCATTTTTTTAACTGGAACTCAATTAGAAGTAGTAGTAGAAAAGAAAATACACCAACAGAGAAACCTTTGAAATTGCAGCAGCTACAAATAATAAAAAAATACATGTCAACACTGAAAAGAAAACTCACATGAAATTTATCTGACATAAATAGACTATTATGCGCATAATGTAAAATATCAGAAATCTTAATCAAGAACAAAACAAAAAAAAAAAATCACTTAGCCAAAATCTCTAAGATAATGCGTGTTGCAGATATGCTATTTTAAACAAAATATTCTATCAAAAAACATAAAATCAAAGTTGTTGGCAATTCACACTTTGCTTGGAATCAAGGTACCTTACCACCACCAACAACAAAGCCTTAATCCTAAACTACATGCATTCAGCTAATTTTATACACAATTACCTCCATTGAGAAATTATCTATCCTGTATGGCATAAACCCAGTGTTGTCATCTGATAAAAGTATCAACTGTGTGGAAGAACCACTATCAGAGTTAGCGACTAATTTATCATCACTGAGGGCCATATCAGCATTTTGCACTTCAACTCTAACCATATTTAATTCACCGGACACATAATTATGCATTTTGACCTGAGCATCACCAAGGCAATCAGGAAGAAAACTTCCTGACCATTGCCATCCAATTTCATTGAACCGAAGAGATACAAGCAACTCCCTGCCATAAATCATGTAAGAAATGGGAAAATGTAGATATGGCAAAGCTTTAATTAATAACATGAATTAAACAATAAGGTGATGATTTCAATATCATGCGTTTAACTTGAAATCGCAAAAGAGAGCAAAAACATTTAAATTAGTAAGAAACGGAAGTTATACATGGAATTTAGCATATTGCACCTCTATTCTATATGCTGGAATTACAAATTTCTGAATCAAAAGGAAAAGGGTTCATGCTACAACAACTTGATCATTAATTCATCTCCCCAATACAAGGGTTCATGCTATTTTAAAATATTGCACATCTATTCTATATGCTGGAATCACTAATTTCTGAATTAAAAGGAAAAGGGGTCATCAAGTTGTCAGAGTGCTGATGAGGACAAAATATGGAGTGCCTCAAAAAAGGATATGAAAAGGCTTATCTTTCATAGAATGAACACAAACCTTGATGTATCGGGCCAGTGAAGATGATAGTGCTGCCCAACACGCAAATAAAAAGCATTGTTTGTCCCTTTTTGCTTGTAGCATATGCCTTTGCTGCATGCATTGCAGATAACGTATCTATAGAGTAGAAGAAAATGTTATCAAACATCTATACCATCAGCAAGACTGCCCATAATCTGACATTGTACACATAATACTCTTCAGCAAATCAAAAGATATCCCAAAATTTATTTTGTTTGTCTTATTATTGCAAGATACAAAATTCCATTGCTTGTAAAATAATATGAAAAAAGCTTTTAAAAGAATCAAAGAAAAGCTAAAAAACTCAGAAAATTCTATGGCAATTATTAATTGCTATTGTCTTAACATGGATCCAATTAAAAATTTACCTATATGAATTTTAGAGTGTTTGGTTTTCTTATTCACCTTAGGAATAATAATGCGAACTTGTGCTGCTAGTATCAAATAAAAGCAGAAAATAAAAACTAAACTAATTACTGGAGTTCAAACTTAAAAAGTAGCATCATCATGATAATCACATCCAACAACTAATCTACATAGCGTGCAGGAAACAATATCCCAAAGATTCCTGTGCAATAATAATCAGGAAGGGAGATGGTTCATATACTATGTAAAACCACCGATTATGCAGTCCATTTTTGGGAGAAAGTCAGCAGTGTAAGCCTCCAGGTTCAAGGAGGACATATTACTTGGAATCCAAAACCATTATTTGCAAACTTTACCCAAAAAAAACAGTCATCGTTATCATGCAATAAATATTGTTCATCCTTATTCACAAATTATTTTCCACTACAATGGTGCTATCTCTAACAAACAACAATGTAAGAATCAACCTTTTCAAAAAAAAAAAGAAGAATAAACAATAATTCCTAAGCCATAAACCTACGAGCATAAGATTTTAGGTCAATGTGTTACTAAGGCCTTAACGTAGTACCAAAACCAAAGGTTTTAAGTTCAAGTCCTAATGTCATCCAATTATCTCTTGCATAAGATTTTATTAAAGAACTATGTCGATTACATCAATATTGCAAAGCAAATACCCTTTTAAGCAAGGACGTACGTAGGAACATAAAATCATTCTTGAGCCATAACCTACAAGCTTAAGCTTTTTTGATTAATGGAGATTTAACAAATATCAACAAGGCCTTACTCTCAGACTACATGGGGTGACTACAGTGGTTCTATCTCTACCTTACTAGATTATCATGAAATAATAATGAGATGACACATAATTTCCTTGATTTTCAACTAAATTTCTATATAGTTGTGTGAAGCAAAAAGATTGTCACAGTGGTAAAACTAGGGAAAAAAACAAAGTGGTTTTACAGGAAAACTTAGTATTCACAAGCATAACTTTAAGTCATAACTTTGTTAATGGAACTCAAATGTCATCATGGTTAAAATCTAATATAGTAGAAGATATGAAAATGAAAATTTTAAAGAGATTTAATTTCTTCCTGAACATCTATGAAGCACATTGTATTGACATGACAAGATTGTCAAGACAAAATCAAAGCACCAAAGTTTGGTGCAGGCATACATTTAGCATCAAAGGTATAGGCACCAACATAATATGAAATTAAGATGTCAGCCCAAACAACATCACTTAGTACTTTTTAATTTCATTCGACGCTCCTGTATCCCTAAACACATCCAAAATACATGCTATCGTTCAATTTCCTCCAAGTTACATTTTTTATAGGATCCGTTAAAGGGCCTAGGTATACCCACAGATTAGCAATCGCAGTATGAATGAGGTCACTGTTTGTTCATTTTCTTAAGTCATCAAGAAGACAAGTGATAATAATACTGATAACAGTAATAATAATAATAAAATTAAAAAAAAATCAGCTAATACATCTCAATTGCTCTAAATAGTTAGTTTAATTGATCTTAAGTAAAAAAATAAATAAATAAATATTATAATAATAAGCTCAATCAACCCAACTAAACTTAAAGACATTGAATCCTCCAATGGAATCCTCAAAATATTCTCTAATTATTCGAAGACAATAAAACAAGGGTAAAACCCAATTAATCGTAAAGCAAAGATAATTAGTTAGGTTTTTAATTAAATAGCAAATTTGAAAATTTAACCTCTCCATATGTTCGGCCATGTACTATGCCGTCCAGAATTAAAAGAATGAAATATTAAACTATAAATCTTCATCACATGATCCACCACATTGTTTTTTTATTTGCTTCATAGAAATGCTTTACCTTCAAGCATCCTACTTTGACTTCTCAGCCACCCATGACTCATGTAGCGATAAGCCTACACACTTATTCACATACTCACCAAACCATCATCCCTTCAATATATCAATCCTTTCTTAAGCACCAACAAGCAAGAAAAAAACTCAGAATTCCAAGCCACTCCATTATCCCTTTTTTTACTGTTATTGTCATTTTTTGACTTGCTCATCCCCATACATCCACCCTTACAGTCCTTTTTTTTTGAATAACCCTTTTTTTACTGTTATTGTCATTTTTTGACTTGCTCATCCCCATACATCCACCCTTACGGTCCCTTTTTTTGAATAACATGGCTGATCCCCTAAATGGCAACTAAAAGAAATCATGTTCCTATAAGAGCCTAAACTATATTGATAAATATGATGAGGTATATAACTTTTCGAAAAATATGTCTTATCATGCAAAACTATTATAGTGACAGCTTTGTGCCCTGCTATATTACTGCTCCACCAAACTGAGTAATGCTCATTTAAACCAATCTTCATACTTATGAGATTATAAGTTCTTCCTAAAATGATAATGCTTTTTATTAAATCATAGTCTATTTCAAGATTTCGTAATGTCTACCCTTTGACAAGGCACATGTCCTATATCAAATGGGATGAGTAATGATATGCTTAAAATTTACGATGTTGAATTCTTTGACATGATAGTTATTGTCAATGAAAATTCTGAACTACACTGGGTTTTTTACACAAGGCATGTCATCGAAGAAACTTAAATCTCATTCACTCTGATTCATTGCAATGACTTTGGATGATAGAACTCATGATTCTTAACAAGTTCTGTAGCCATAACCTTAAAAGTTTACGTGAATTAGGATTAACCAGTAAATCCTTGGACATTGGAATCATGAGATTTTAACAAGATTTACTATTGCCTTGTCTCCCAACCAAATTAACCCTAAAAACAACTTAGGACATTGACCAAACAAATACTGATATTTGGCTTCTTTAATCGAAAGTTCTCTTCCAAATGGAAATGGGCAATTAACCATAGAGGCTTGAGCCTATGAGAAGCCATTGTACCAAGGATATAGATCCTTAAGGGTAACTCCCTTAAGGTGAAATCTAGTAAATTAATCTTCCCCCTAAAAATATATTTGACTATCTGCACATTTGAACTAATTGCATTTTCAGAGCATATAGTCACAAATTTGATTTCACATTTTGTTAGTTTCTTGGAAGTAAAAAGTATATAAATGTATTGGTTTATTACTTCCAACAGGTGACCAATGAATGCTTACACCAATAATAATATTTCAAAATGATTTTTCTTCATCAACTCAAACCATATCCAGTATAAATATTACACAAGTGTGATAGTTATAATAATTGTAGCAGATGATACCACAAACTAACTCTAAAGAAATTCCTCAAATTTTAAGTCACACACTCCATAGAAGGTCTTTCCTCCAAGTACCACAAAAAAAGAATAAGCATGGGAAAACTAAATTAGAAAATTTAGAATACTTTTAAAAAAATATCTTTTATAAATTCATGTCATAAGCAATGATCACCTGGGTTGAAACATGATAGCTCTTGTCCTTCCAGATAGTTCATCAGAAACAGGTACTGATGTAGCAGAAATTAAGAAAGCGCTAGAAGCATTTGGTTTAGGAATAGTGATGTTAGTTGAACCACTGGTTGGGACAAGGGGAAATGGAGTTGACCAAGTAGAGCTAAACATATTTTCTTTTCTGATCTGACTGGAGGAAAATACAGCCAATCGAACCAAAAATTCAGAAGTACTTATATGATTCGACGGAGCATACATATAAGGTTTAGTTCTTTTAGAGAAACCACACAAAATGCTCTCAGAAGAATCTTCAAGCTTTTTCAATGAGTAAGCTGGAATGAAGCCAGCACCTCCATCCACTGAACTGCAAACAAAGGTAAGTATCCATCAATCTCACTTGAACACCAAGAGACAGAGCTCCAACAAAAACAGAAATTATTCAACCTGGTAAAAACTGTCGGTGAAAACTGCTTAGCCTTCTTTCCATTTGATACAATGTACTTGCTAAGATAATCCTCAGATGATGTCGATTCAGAGGATAAAAATGCAAGGCCTTGCTTTTCATCTGCTAGTTGCTCATATTCCAGCAACTCGTAACTGGATGGAATAACATGTGGAGAACCTTTATGCTCTTTGATACCATCTATAATTCCAAGCAATAAACCCGTGCAATTATACAACAAATACGAAACAGAAAGACTGACTTCCCGTGCACCACAAGAAACATCAACTGTCTTCTCAAGGGTTACATGTAATGGACCTAGGATGATAAATATGCCATTACTATGCAGATACAATAGGATAAATATAAATCATAAATTTAAGGAAAGTGGTTACTATCAGAAGAATGAGGATATAAGGATAGCCTTTCAAGCACAAAATATTTGGACCCAATTGACTTGGATATCATAGAGAATGAATCCGCTCTAGGGAATTTTGAAACAGCAGGCCTATAACCATGTATCATGCATGTGACATCAAGGTCATGAGTAGAATCAACCGCAAAACAGGAAGCAGAATTTCCCTGAAAGAAGTTTTTTCACAACAAAGAAATGGCAACATTAGTATACCAGAGAAAAACCATAAAACAATTCATGACCATGTAATAACAGACCTCAGTAAGTGTCATAGAATGTGTCATTCCACCAGATTCAAGCTTTAACAGTAAGCAAATAGGAAGATAATTTTTCACCAAAAGTGGTGTTATAAGCCTGATTTGGTGCAAAGGATGTTTAGGTGCTGGAGTTTCTTTATGCAGTCTATTACTAAAATTTTTGACAGTCAACTTTTCTGTCATATTGTCAATCAGATGTGGGTATTTCCTTGTATTTCCCAATGAAGACAAGTTAAAATCTTGAACTGCTATGCAACAACGGAAAGGATCACTAGCTGGGTGAGAAGGATAGCAAACGAATGATCTCAAGAAAATTGGCCTATTTCCTTGGTGAAGGATGTCAGGTAGGGACTGTGCTTCACTCCACAAGTAGTTTGCACCAACTGGACGCCATCTTACTCGACCAGCCTCAGCCAAGTGAAGTGGAAGCGGAAGTTCTTGTCCTGGTTGTATTGGATCCAGGATCTGTAAAACACATACGGAAAACTATAATTTGTAATGCAGAAATCACAAAATACTAGCAGCTAGTCAAAAGAAAATCACAAAAGGCAACAGCTAGTGGAATTAAAATTTCTTGTGCTGGTAATATTGGATCCAGGATCCGGAAAAACCAATGATGAAGCAGCTTGTAAAGTTCTCATACTGAATGCTATAAAATGTAATGCACAAGTAAGAACTAACAGTTGGTCTAAAGAAAATTACAACAAGCAATAGTTAAGTTGCTGGGATTGGCATACTTATCTGAAACTAACTCTGGTAAGAACTCTGAAACAGTTTTCTTCAAATACTGGTTAACAATATCATGTATGTTTTATATCAGAGATATAGTTCTCTTACTCTATTGTAGCAGTAGAATGGAGGAGCTTTGGGCCAGGAACTAATGACAGTCCCATACCTCCCTGGTGCATTGGGTGCAGCTTAGAAGTATGGCTTCTAAATAGGAGTCATATTCATAGAGCATGGAGCTAATTGTCAACATATTTGTAGCACATAGAACAAATTAATTTAACACCTTCTGGATACTCATACGATATCCAATATCACATCAAATATGCCAAGTAGCAATGTGGCAGATCATTTAATTTATAAGAATATCATATGGGCACATCCTATCTAACAATTTCAATAGGTATTTAAACAATTCCAATAGTTATATGTTCCAAAATACAAAATAAGAATTAATAAAATATCATATGATATCCTACGGAAATCCTATTAATTGAATTTCTTACGATTAACTACTCAACAGTCATACAAATCTCATTACTTATTTATAAGTATTTTTTGTTAAATATAAAGAAACATTAATACATGATAAGAAAAATTCCTTACCAATTTAAATCTTTGGAACCTGTTTTGTCTGTATACTATTTTGGTCTTTAGTATGACAATTTTATATCTTATATCATTTTCAATACAACAATTAACTTTATTTCATATCCTACATAGTTTTTAATATAACTTTATTTTCCATCATACTAAAATCTCAAGGCAAACTCACAATCTTCATGATATAACTAACTTGGTCCCTTTACCAAACAGGTTCTAAATAAAGTTCAATGAAACGGTTGAAAAAACTTTTATAGAAAGTGTAAATACGTAACAGGAGAAATAAAATGCGAGTCAAAGTGATCAGTTTGTAGGAATAAAAATTAACATTGGATAAAATTTAGGAAGTCCTGAGAATAAACAAACAATATAAGCAATTGTAATTAGCTTTCAAGGACATAAGATATCAGCAATAAATCTAATATCACTTTCTAAAAAGCTTGCTTTTCAAAAGAAACCTTTGGAGAAACACCGAATGGGATATCAAATCGAAGCTCCAGAGGCATTGATGTTGCATTGAAAAGTATGACCTGGAAAAATTCAGTGGTAAGGGACAGCAAAAAAATTAATCATGAAAACAATTAAACACCTACAGTCGAGTATAATCTTATCATCTTGCTGTAATGCAACATTGAAACCTCAAAAACAACCGGTACAACTAGTCCTTCACAATGATCTTTTGTATCTTTCTCCTCGATCTTCCAAGAAAATTTCAAGGCATTTTCATGCAATCCTGGTTCTGCTGTTCTTGATTGGTTACTTCTAGAGAAGTTTACCTCAAAGCAGCTTAGTCCAACCATATCGATTGACATGGGATTGGAAGGACCTGAAGTCCCATCAAACTGAATGGAAATCATATGATGTGATGAAGCATTCAGCTTCTTCTCAATAAGTAATTCAGAAGAATGTGATGCCTTGTGCTGGAAAAAATGTTCATCGAAAGTTTCTTCAACATAAATAGGAACAGAGAAACCTGGCTGGACAATTTGACCATCTCCATCAACCAATTTTAGCATGTCTTGTGTGCTGATAGGGCCACGCGATACATGGAAATTCAGAGGCAATGAAGTGTCATTTTGGAGAATATAAGGAGCATATCTTCTGATGTGTATATCATCATTCGCTGGGAATGCTATGGTTCTCTGACTTTCAAGCAAGACAACCTTATTCAAGGCATCATCAACCATCTGCAGTAACCTGAAAATAGCCTGCATGATATGCATGAATTACTAAAGAGAAACAAATATAGAATGAATCGCATAAAGTTGATAGAAGTTCCCCAGTAGCCAGATTCAAGCATAAGAAACTGATTTATAAAAAGATACACGAGGAAATACAGTACAATCCCTACCAACCAGAGAAAAATTTAGAAATTAAAGAACAACATTGGCAGTTATAGTAAGCCATAACCATACATCTCTACAAAAAATATTAGCAATGATTCCATATGCTCTAAATACAAGGATTCAATGAGTGTACCGGACGTATCTAATTCAATTGAAGAAGCTCTCTATGTGAGATTGACTTAAAGGGGATAATTTTAAAACTTTCAGAGTTAACTTACAAGGTTCTATAATTTCTTACAAGCACAAGTCCATATAGTTAATTACTCATATCCTCATCAAGGAATGAAACTTTCGATTAAGGTCAAAAGTTAACAAATGTCATGATTGCATGGGTGCGATGGAAAAACCCTACTAAGATTATATAGCTCTATCATTGAAGTTTCAACCGGTAAATTTGATTCACTTAAGCTAATTGCATTGAAGGCTATAGAATGACCTATCAGAAGCCATGGGATCTCTCGTTCAAGGACACTTCAATAAATCAATGAGAACAAAGCATAAGTCCCAGACCTACTTAGATTTCCTCTAATGGATTTGTTCGATCATCAAATCGGGGGTTGGCCGCTAGTGAATATTTTGCATCTCTGGTTAAGGGCACAACAATCTGCTACCAAGGAGTAGGAATCACATAAAATGTAGGCTAAAATCAAGTGTATCTTAATTAGGACTGGACTCCGTGAGGGTACTACAAATATGATGACTAAACATATGGACAAACACAGTCATCATTATTGTAGAGGCGATAGAGTAACAACATAGCAAAGGCATGAGTGCTTGTTGTTACAAAGGGGTAGCATTGGTGTAGCAAGGCCATAGAAGATTATTGTTAAAGTTCGGGTTGTGGCAGCTAAGCAAGTGCAGGAAATCTTGTTGTCAGGGTTAGGTTTATAGCGGTGTAGCAAGCGCATAAAAGCTTGTTGTCAAGGCTTAGTTTGTAGCAGCGTAGCAAGCATGTGGAAGCCTACTCCAATAAGTTAGGTTACGATGACATATTAGTTAGTTCCTCCATTGTGATTATTGTATGATCATGTATTTTGATGTTACCATATTTAAGTTACCTGATGACTAATGATCTATTAAATTTAATATATAGGCTTGGAGTTTTATTGCTAATTTAATGCTCCACACTATAGTTGAAGTAAAGAAGCATGAGAGTGGAACAAAGCTTAATTTATAAAGTGTTGGAGAGTTAAAGACTATGTGCAAGCTTTCAAGATTGAGAGAAGCTGAATTGAAGATTAATTTTACTGTTTATTATTTTTATTTTAGTAGAAATTATTGTAAGATTATCCTTAGAGTGCTATGAGATGTGAATTATGACGTGAGCGCTTAGAATATTATTAGATATTGGTTAAATCAAGTTTAGATAGATGCAAAATGAGTTGGACCAACTTTTGTGAGATTTGGTATATACAACTGTTGATCGATCAACTCATCGATTAGATTGCAGTAATCTAATTGAAATGAATGTTTTGAATCAATCATTGGCAGAGTATTGTTTGGCTGATTAATCTGATGATCGATCAAGAAATCTTTGATCGATCAAGAAATCTTTGATCGATAAAGAAATCTTTGATCGATCAACAGTCTGAAATGTGATCGTTGGAGTTCCAATGACCAATTTCTTGATTGATTACTTGATCAATCAAAGGATAGTTTCTTGCCCAAAAAGTAGCTACAGAGATTTTCTTTATATAAGAAAAAGAGGTCTTTTGGAGCTGATTGATGAACGTTTTTCCATCATTCTAAACCCAATCAAATGTGATCTAATCCCCTTTGGGCCTCAACGTTCCCTTTGCATTCAACCAAATGTTAGGTAAAATCAGGGATTGCCTTACGCGACTCCACCCCCCGTTATTTGCTATCTTTTTGTAGGTCATTGGAGAAGGAGGAATTGGGGCTCAAAAGAGGGAGAGGGTGGTGCCCATTGGAAACCACCAGCTTTTAGGCGGAATACGCTGCAAAGCTATTGCTAGCTACAAGAAGTCCACCTCTGACTCAAAGAAAGGGAGAAAAAGTGTGCTGTAATGTGAGAAAAGGAAATTTTAGTAGTTTTTTTAATAAAAATTGAGAATATTGCATACATACCACTTTGTAAGATTTTTATTTACATATTTACTACTTTTCAAAATTTATTTACATTGGTGTCACCCTGTAATATTAAATATTACATATACAGGATTCAAGTTAACATCCATTAGAAATAAATGAAATATGTATGAAATATTCTATATGTAGGTCATCATTAGCCCAACGCTGTCGCATAAGCACCCTGCTGAGTATCGCATTACTGCAATTTGGCCACCGTCGGCCACCATATGTCGGTTGCCATTTTTGATCAGCCATAGCCTGCAACTCCGCCGTCGACCACTGCCAACAACCTTGCCTCCGACCACCGAGCATTACCATATCCACCACTATGGGTGTTCAAGTTGGATTAACCATAGTTTAACTATAACAATATTGACAGAGTATCACTATTATAATATAGAAAAGTATAGAGTGGAACATGTGTAATAAATTTGGTAGGGTAGTTAAAATATAAATATAATCTTTTGAAGTGAAATATATGTAATTGCCCTTAAAAACTATTAAATGTTAATGTTTTTTCAAAAAAATTGACAAACAATTTAGGAGTAACGTGAAATATTTAAATTGACATCAGAAACTAGTTTGTAAAACCTAACGAGACTCAGAAACCTAAGATGTAAGTGTTTTTAAAAATTACAGACCAGTTTGATACTCCTAATCTTATCGACACTTGACTGATATTTGCCATTTGGTATCTAGCAGTCATAGGAGAGTTCATCAACCCATGGATTAGATTTGATCTTTACAAGTCCATACCACTAAATAATACAATATTTCTGTTAAAGGGATGTTCATGTAATGTTTCATAATTCTAGGTTTATTTAAATTTGAAAAATATGAATAATAATTATATTTATAGTTTAAAGAGAAACAAGATGCTTTTAGGACCCAAGTAAAATATATGTAACTATAGATGCCTAATTGTATCTTCACAATCAAATTATTGTTGGGTAAATGCAACCAATTGTATAACTTGCAGCAATAAATTTTCTGATATTGAGTCTCATGCATGAAGCACTTTAAATAATTCTTTAAACTCACGAGACAATAATGAAAAGTTTTGAGATGGAAGTTATTTCATTGCGAAATTTTAAAGATTAGTTCAAAGAACTCCACAAGAAGACCTTATATGAAACTCTTTTAAATAATTCTTTAAACCTATGATAAATTAATGTAAAGTTTTGAAATGAAAGTTATTTCATAGTGAAATTTTAAAGATTAGTTCAAAGAACTCCATAACAAGACTTTTCTATATTTGTCCATAAATTTTAGCAATATCTTCATATAATTTTTAAACTTTTGAAGTTTTATACGTCTTCAAACAATGTGTTTCAAGTTAGGGGATCTTTTGTCCGATTCACTCTTGATTTTCAATTTCATGATCTATAAGGACTTGAAATAGGCTTCCTATCGTTTCTAGTACTATTGTGCCAAAGCAAAATTTTAATGGACTTAAAATCAATTAAAATTGATGTTTAATTTCGATTTAGGCACTAGAAGTAGCTTTTGAAATTTAGAACCCCTACGGGAAATTTCACGCCACATGGTGCAATGCCATTAGTGAGTGCTAAGTTTCAAGCACAATATGGTGCTTGCATGGCATTGCTTCTTACCACATTCTATCACGAATAGAATGACCATAATCAATGGAAGTGATCAGATAATTGGGATGAGTACACATAGACAATTAAGATCCGAGTACACCAAACTCTTAGAACGCTTGGATTGAACTTTAATCGAACCACCAAGATTCAACCATACATGAACAAGTGATTAACCAATCCTATGACTTGGATATTGTTACATGGATGACCGGGAATAAAAGTTCTTTGACACTCCAAATGAAATCAAGGCTAGATCTGATGATGGAGTCATTTTCTACCTATCAGCAGAGAGAAGAACCAATTAGCAAGTTTCAGCTCAATTCTGATGATATCATCATCAAGCTTTGCACTAATTAGGTTATACAACTTCGTAAAACGAAATGGAAATCCTGAAACTCTCAATTAGGCATGGAGCTCCGATAATCACTGGGACTGAGAGCTCGCAGTCTTTCAATATAACCAAAGTAGATCATAGCTATCCAGTGGCCAAAGCTCATTGAAAATGATCTAGACCATTTCAAGGTGAGGTTGGATAATTTATGAATGTGTTATTTTAGACTCAAGAACATCAGGTTGCCATTCTGATGATGAAGCGAAGCTCATTAAAATCTTCCTTGTATACTAATCGTACAATGAGCTCAAGGAGATAAATTCTAAAATAGGATCGTGCATCTATATCGTCGCGAGTTAGTTGATGTAAGAACACATCCAATTGGCTGAGATTTTTGTGAAATTCGCTAAACTAAAGATTGCTAACAAGTAGAGATCACCTTTCCAATCATTATGAAAAACTAAAGCAGCTATGAAAAAAAGCAAGTAGTATCGAGGAAGCTCAAAAGGTATCCTAGAGATAATTTAGCATGCCAACGGAGTTATTTACATATTGTCCCCGAGACACCTAGCAAGGTCCTCTTTATAATGGTGAAACCGCCTCGTCGACAATCCATCAAACCATGAGTCAACATTAAGCTCAAGGTTATAAAGCCAATTTTGCACTTAATCATGTTTATTTATGTCTAATCCTACTACTGTGTGGGTAATCACACTACAGATGGTCCATGATAACAACCCCCGAAAGAAGGTGGGTAATGGCTTCTTGACCATCTAATTGGCTTGGGTTTTTCTACGTCATAATAAATTTCCTCTGTGAGGAGATTCAAGATTACTTTTGTCGCATCGCAATATTTGAGCGTGCAGAGCAGAGTAGAAGTAAACAATAGAATTACAGGGACTTATTGAGTTAATCTAGCAATCACTAGATTGAACCAATTGATGTGAATATTAAACTTGAAATTGAGTGGTTTTTAGGCTAATTCACCGAACCTTCACAAAAATTCACACCAAATCAACCACATAATTGAGATTAAGCAATGACCAATTAAAATTAAGATTAATTTTGGCACAGTCTCAGTTATTAATAGGTAATTAATTTAATTAATCAATCACATCAATTCCAATCCAAAATTAATGGAGGGTTTAGCGGAACATGCTTATATTATACTAGCTTTTAATTATGGCAATATCTAGGCCAATTTGATAAGTTCAATGACTAAAGCATATGATCAATTATTTCCTCAAGTTAATTAATTTTATGATAATTTCTTGGTCAAAATAGGAAGCGAATGAACCCAAATTTCTTGTAATAGTTGGTGGGGGCACCATACCATCATAATGTCAATTTATTCCAGGCAAACTCTACACTTGACGACCGAGATCTACCACAATGTGTCAAGCCAGATGGATGGATAAGCTTTGATGGATTTGGAAGGATGACTGATAGACTTGATTAGAGATTCTCGCTTATTATGAATAGGATGTTCCAAATTTTGGGTTTATTATCATATAACATATTCCATTGTAAGATAGTAGTATTTGGCATGTTTCTACGCATTCTATTCTCGCATTTCAAATTTCAAATTATAATTGGGTTTATTTAAAGGGCCCTAAACTATCATGGTAGTGGATTCTGAATGACAAATATTGAGTTGCAATTTGAGTATTACATCTCAGAAGTTAGGGCCTGAGTGACAGTTTATAAATACTTTAATTTTGATTAGGGATTTCAAACTTTTCTGAAATCTTAGTGATTATTTCATTTAGTTTCTCCCATTCATCCTTGAATAGTATGACATCACCACCCCCTCAACATCTCATATAACTTGTCCCCCCTGATCTACACCATCTAGTTGATCGCAAACCCTAGGAGCGCTAGGCTCCCAACATCGTGCATGCCACAATCATCTGAAAGAGGCTTCGCCTTTGTGTATGACTTGCACTGCCGATGCATGGGTCGCTCGTGTCTTTCCTCCATGCACATGACTCTTTCCACCTGTAGAGCTGATGTGCGGGCCTTCTGCACCACTTCCACTTTCATTGCTAATGTGCAAGATGCCCGCCCTCGACCTATGGCACTTGTATGCCAACACACAACACCAGATCTGCACCCCAACAACTCTGTTCATGTTGACGCCATATCCTCTAACTACCTCGCCTACTTCCTGCTATTGCATTTCTGGTTATGCTGGATTCCGCCTAGGCCTTCAGCCTCTAGATTGTCATTAGGATCACCTCACTATTGCTACTTTGGACCATTCTTGATTCACTAGACTCCTGCGAACTTGATCTAACATCAAGATTTGCTTGGTGTGCTCGCATGCAAGACACTAGAAATTATTTGAGAGTGTTTGTTGTTTATTATATGTGTGAGATGTCCCTATATTTACTGCGTACTTTGACTCTAACTGATTGAATGTATGCATCCTAATCTGATTAGATATATTTTTATTTAACTTGGAGGTATTTTCTTAATATTTTAGGTGGTTCTATTTGCGGGTTAAAGTTTCTTCGTTATGACAATTATTTTTAGAAATTTGTACTTCACTATATTCTGTGGTCATCCAACATTTGATTTAGAGATCTCTAAAATAAGGATATATCCATGTTGTTCCTCATCAATAACATTCTCCATAATTTTCCACTAATTATGAGAATTTCTTGAAAATAATCTTTCTAGAACTTTTTAAAATTTCTTATACATAAAGTTTGTGCAATTAAGAGATTTTGGAAAAAATGCTTTAAATTAACTCATCTTTCTCCACCATCGAAAAAAAAAAACTCACCTTTACCTCAAGTTTTAGAATTTTGAGGTCAACAGGTTCCTTTAGATGAAACAAATTATGCACATGAACATGAATACATAGATAGAAACATGTTGGACATGGTTGTAGAGTAGAACACAGCACGTGTGTATTTGTATATATATATATATATATAAATAGATAAATAATATTAATATATATATACATAGAGAGAGAGAAAAGAGAGTATGCATATGTACATAAATACATAGACATAAAAAATTTATTCAAATTATAATAAAGAATCCCCCAAAGCTAGTGTAGCATTTAAAAAATAAAACGATATGATGTTCGCTGACCGGCACATTTTAGGTTGCATAGAAATAAACAGTTTCAATAAACAAATTTAAAGCATTAATGATAGAAATGCTTTGAAGCCCTCATAAGTGACCTCAAACTTTGAATCCAACTAGGGTTCCTATGTGGCACCTATGTGTTAATGGTTCCGTATAGACAAAGTAATTTTTTTCCCTATGTAACAACACTGCCACATAAGAACCTTAGTTGGATTCAAAATTTGAAGGTCACTTATTGTGGATGTGTAGCATTACTCTTAACAATAATAATTTAGTACTGTATTGACAATATTTAAATAAAAAAATCGTGATTTGTTTTAAAATTCAAAATGAGAAGTGGCAATAAGTTGGATAATTATCCAGGAAAAGTATCAAATACTCTTGTTAGGTTATTCATGCTTCATAGATCAACAGAAAGCAAGCACTAAAGAAGAGATGCAGGGGATACCTCTATCAGTGGTTCTGTGATATTAAAGTTTAACTGGTCATTTGACTCGATGTACACATTTGTAGTTGCAGTTATGCTCCCATCTTTCCTTGATAAACTTACTTGCAAACTCCAAGGCTCAACAAATGGCTCCCACATAACCTAAGAAGAGCACTGTTTCTTCAAAGAAGAATCTTGAATATTATAGAAGTAAAATCTTACGCTGGAGTACCAAAACATGCCTTATCAATATTATTGTAATTTATTAAGAGATTAGTAATGACAGAACCCTCCAGACTATCTTCTGTTTGCTTTGATTGGATGACCATGTTCTTCAAAAGGATCTCCAGGATAGGTCCATGGAAGCTTAACTGAAAGAAAGCAAATAAGCAAACAAAAAGGTCAGACTATGGTCCTAAGAAGTGAGAACGGCAAACAGAACAAGCCAGGACAATATTACAATCACAAGCAGAAAGCAACATCGCAATGCAATACAATTATTAAGTTCTTCAAAAAATAGAAAAACAACTATTTCATACAAGAAGTTAAACCTAAAATATTATATTTCTACCAAACAAAATTTTTCACATGACAAGGTCCAGAACATCAACCGGGGCTTGCCCATGTATTTTTATAAGCAAAAACTACAGCCATAGGTTTAAAACGGTAAAACCCCAGACTAAACTGGCAGTTAAATCAGTTGACCAAATATCTCGGTCAACTTTAGTATTCATTCCTGTAAAATCCAGTGCGATTTAAAGGTTTTTTTTACTGCTGGCAACACAACGAGGTGGTAAACTAGTTGATACAGATGAATGCAAATATGCAATGCGTGTTTAGATTTCAGCAATTTAATAGTCAAATTATCTTGAATACATGAATTCGCTTTTAAAGATTGATTATTTGATAAATTTAGAATTTCAAATGCTACAAATTAAAACAATTAGAAACCATACAACAAATACAATCGTCAAAGTGACATATAGTTCTCCAGTAAAGGAAACTCTGAGCAATCCACAAACTCAAATAATTCCATTGGAAACCGGTTAACTAGCAATTAAATTGAATTGAGAATTAAACCAGATTAAAGAAAAAAGCCTAATAATCACAGTAGTCACAAAGCCTTAAAAGATGATGTCAGCATTATAATCTCTCAATTAGTAATATGAATTAATTAGGGAGACAAGTTGGTTGGGTTATAATGATCAGATGATACCCTTACTTTCAAATCCGATGCTTCTACTAGAAAGGAACAATTGTAATGCTTAAGCAAACTTTCAGCTACAGTGTAACAGCAATACAGACGATTATCTTCACTCAGGGTACTTGCTAAATTACCTACAATGTTGCATGGGAATATTAATTTGAACTGTGATAAATGGCGCTGCAACTCACCTTGCAAGTTTGACGAACAATGTGATGGACGTGGGCATGGAGAATGTGATTTGTTTGGGGATGTCTATTCTGATCTTGGCTTTGAATCGATGCTAAACACAAGCACCATGGAGTTAGAAGGATGAGAGACGCATTTGAACAAAGAGGATATATTCAGTCAAGGTCAAAGGCAACACATATAGACTTAAACTTGTAGAACATTCCATCTCTTCTTTGGCTTTCTTTATTAATATTTAAATTTTTTTTACTATTGTTAATATTTTACCTAATAAAATTAAAAACATATTTCTCTTACTATTATTAAAGCCTTCATATAAGACAAAATCTTAAGCTAACCAAGTTAAATCAAAATTTCTTTCTCGTTCGCTGCACTCAAGCCTCATGAAAATGAATCAATAGCAAAAAATTTGAAACTCTAACTCAGCCTCGGTCCTTCTCTCGTGCTCAACATTGAGGAACTCTTACCTATTCTTATTGTCGTATTCACGGTGGTAGCCTTAGCAAGTAAAATTATATTTTCTCTTATTCTCTTACTTTCCTCTAGATCTACATTCGAACCCTCTTCACTATTCATGAAGTCCCTTCTCAAGTTCTCATCTTGAATTTACGATACTTTTCTGCTACTCACAAGTTGTTTATACTAAAAAAAGCAAGTTTGTTCTATTTTGATGTCTTTTCTTAAGTATGAATTATTACATTTATTATTGTATTTAACGTGTTGTGCCGTGTTTGTTTTATATTTTAAAAAATCGTTATCATTGTGCCACACTGTGTTGTATCCTCGTATTCTTGTGCCTATCCATGCTTCATAGGTTATAATAGAGCTAGATCCATTAAAAAAATGACAAGTCGTCGACACATGAAAACGTCTAATCAAAGAAGATTGAAGTCATCCAAAAATGGTCAATTGCCACCTTGATCACAAAGGAATGTTAAGGTTGGTATACATTCTCTTGTCAAAGCACCTCCATAACCTAATAGAGATGCATGAAATGATCAGATAAGGAGCAATTTCATTTTAATATGTCACCAAAGTAGATGACCAAGAATACTCCCAAGTGTACTGGGTGCATTCAATAACCCAAAGGGCATGAGTAACCATTAATACCAACCTTCCTTGATGTTGAATATAGTTTTCCATCCATCAGGTTAATGCATTTTGATTTGGTGATAACCTCTTTGTAAGTAGATCTTCGTGAACATGACACATGTAACATCATGTTGAGTACGTGATCAAGTTTCATAATCAAAAATCTGTACTAAATGGCATGATTGCCGATACACATGTTGAGTACGTGATCAGGTTATTTTATTTATGGCATGATTGCCGATACACATGTGCTAGCTATCATTCAGTGCCAGAAATGCAAGAACTGCAAATGGTGACACCTCGACAGATGGAACCCTTCTTCAGTATCTCATCCATTTGTCATTTTAATTTTGTATGCTCTATGGGGGCATTTCAATAGTGAGGTATGTTAGAAAACAATGAAATTGCTCATAGGACTATATAGGGCATACCCAAAGAAGGGAACTCATCTGATAACTATTCAGAACATGGTCTTGAAATTCCTATTGACAACTTTCCGACATTCGTTAGTATAGTTAAAACCTTTGAAGTCGTATCCTTCGTCTCTCGCACTACTAGTGCATAAAGTGCCCATCTTGGCTTTCTCGCTCCATTGATGTGAGATCATTATGGACTTCTTTTGTTCAATTGTTGCAAAAGATTTTGTGGTCTTGCACTTGGTTGGCTTTTTTCAATTGGCTGGATTCAAGATGATCTTCATCTCATTATAATGGAAGACATAGGTGTTTGATCCTCCAAAGTACGTAACATTACTGTTTCTTTTTTTTTTATTTTTTTTATTTTTTTATTTTATACGTAACATTACTGTTATAGAGTAAATGTTTTCCTAGCTATTCATAGGCAATGATCAAAGTGGAAATTACAATCCTATCAAAGTAAACTCCTAATTTTATAGGAATCAAACATCGCTAGCTCATATGGATTATGTTATATTAACCCATGCTACCATATGTGGTTAGCGATGAGAGACATATGAGGTAGTGTAGATGCTGAGTCACATACAATTAGGAGATGATAGCATTCAAACAGCTACCATTAGCAATAATCAATTTGTAAGTCTTGTCTCCACACCAAAAATAAGTGTAGATGATATTATCATGCACTCAGATTATGTCATTCTTCAGAGATGACATGACACATCTCAAATTAATTGAGACAATCCTAGGTCTTCCTCAGCATCACTTGCTTCTACATCACAAGGATGAATGAGATGTTCCTTGGCCTGATCCTCCCATCTCTTCCTCAGCCTCTTCTTCTTGGGTGCCTGTGAAAAGTATTTTCTGTGGGCACTGATTTGAAAGTAAATTTACTTCCACTCACAAGTTTCTAACCCCGTGACAGTAGTAGCACTATTACTCCTAGGTCCAAAAAAAGGACTGAACTCAACCGTGATTCGTGAAACCCTTCAAGTACTAGGTCCAAACAATCTGGCACGTACCTTGAGATGTTACTCTTTAGGTCGAGCACATTGGAATGGTTGTGAATGCCTTACCCAAATCTTGGCGCAATGAGCATCTAACTGAATGTCAAATCTAACCAGCAATTCATCAAATTGCATGTAGTTGGCAAATCTTGAAGTACCCTGCCTTAGATTGGCTAATTCATCAAAACATTTGTTCCGAAAAGTAAGCAATAGATAAAAATATTTTATTCTTTCTTCTCTTCCCAACAATCTATAGGTGACTGTCTAGATCTTTGGCATCGCCTCTCTCGATTCACCCATAAGATAATAGCAAGCTTGATTAATTTATCACTGGCATGTCCAACACGCTTCAAAATACATATCCATGCCAACAATCCAAACAATCATCAAAACATCACAATTCTATTTTCACGCTACTAGTGAGGTTACCATCACAATCACACATTGAGAGAAGCCACGAAAAATTAATATTGCGCTCATAATATGTAGGTGTTTGCTCAAGATAATACTTTTTTCTATATGGCGGGCCAAGAGTGGGTAGCCGCCACAACCTCTCAGGGTAAGTATCATGACCCCTACATGGGACATCATTGTGATGCGATGGCTGAACCCTATAGACACATAGGGGATACGCCCAAACCTCCTAAAGTTCTATCATATATCCTCTATGGAGGGCAATAATGATCCTTCCTCTTTAAGGAAATACTCATCATTCCCTAAATCAAATTTTGGTGTTGTACAAGGATTTTGGATCAAATCACTTTATGGTTGCTCATCATGCTCCTCAAAACCATGCTGAGAAGATGAGCTAGGGTAGGCACTCTTTCCTGCTGCTAAAGCATCTACCTTGCCTCTCAACTCGACTCCATGCCTACCTATAGTGACGGACATCTATTCCATTTGATCCCGAAGCCTCAACAAGATTTCATCTCAATGATAATCAACCAAATGATCTCTAAATCAAGCACCGCCATAAGTCATGATGGTAGGGATTACTAAGTTGGAAACCTAGGCATTTGAATGATGCTTTGATACCAATTGGATACAACATTAAGGTCACTGATGTGATCTTCAAGTTTACCAATAAATATTTGCTCTAGGATTATGACTTCAGTGTTACAAGATTCAGTCACTTGAATAACTTAAATATAAGGATCAAAGTTGTCGGCAAACACAACCATCAATTGTGGTTGGAATACAATTGCCGGTCGATTTTGACTATTGGTAATATAGAATATTGAAAGACTTTACCAAGAAATCGATTAATGGCCGAAGACAAAGATAGTTTCCTTTTTTGAATTTTAGTATTGATTCCAACATAAAATTTGATGTTCTTTGATGCAAATGAGAATGCAAAGGCAATCAATAAATATTCTTCAAACAAATACATTTAATTCATGCAAATATGCATAAATATCTAGTTGAAGAGAATAAAGTTATTCCCAATTATGCTATGTAGTCAGCACCTAGCATGGAAATTCATCGATTCCTTAAATTAATTATGCTAAATTCATGTAAACTAGTGAAACTACAGAAAAATAAATAAAAGCTTATCAAGACACAAAATTTACACTCCAGTTGTGTGCAACACTAGGATTAGGAAAGTTCATGAGGACTCTATTCAGATTATGAAATGAAACAGGGAATATATTTTAAGTTAATTGCTGATCATACAAAAAAAGGAAAAGCAAATAACAAAGTACCAGCCGGAAACCCCTAGAATCGTAAGTGTAAACAGTAGAAAACAGTACTGAGAAATTAAGGAGATGATCAAATAAAGACCAAAGAACATAAGTGACGTTCTAAGCACCCTACATAGGTGACTCGTGGCACCTCTGAAGCCTCCTTGTAACAGTTTTCAGCACCACTTGTACTGGAACAACAAATAGTGGAGAACTCTCACCTCTCTCATATCAGTGGAATTTTCATTAGTTCATCAAGAAACCAACGTGAAAAACTGAAGGTGGTGAAAATAAATAAGCCTCAGAATGTTTTCCCACATCCAAGTTAGTGCCCCATCACAAGAAAACCTTTGTTAGCTTAGTCTTGAATCCACGCCCAAGTACAATGCATCAGTCACTTTGTAGCTAATCAATTAATTTGGTAAATCGACTGACTGGTTCAAATGGTGCCAAAATTTACCGATGGGTAACCATAGTGAACTCTACCTATGGTCGATTTGGTGAAATTGGCTGCTGGGTACCATCAGGAGCCATTTGATCCAGTAGAGAGTCTTTCAAATTGGCCAAAAGCAGTGGCCTTCCAGTCATTCCTTTACCTGTTTTAACATGTTTTTAATCTGTTTTGACTGATTCACTTCCAGGTCCTCAAATACAACTCAATCATAAACCAAATGTGTCCTGACTAGTACAAGACCATCGGTGATCATCCCCACATGATACAAATTAAGTCTAAACAACATCAAATGAAGATAACTATGTACAAATAAAATAGCAAGTAATTGATTTTAATGATGCCTCCAATGATGACTGAGATGCTCTGTATTAGTTACTTTTATGCTATAATTTATAACACAATCCAGCCAGTGTGATTACACACTAAAGCATTCGCATCTGTGCTTCATTAATCATATCAATATATCGCCATTAACTGCCAATTTTCACTCTCATGTAACAGTGGAATGACAATCTTATACAATTTCCTTCAAAGAATAATTCCTATCACACTGAGCCATTTCAAAATCATGCAAATCAGGCATTGATTCTATGAATACCAATTCCCTCTGTACATACATTACCATGGATTACATTCCAAATGCACTTAAAAGTCCTTGAACGATAAAACTATAGTCAAATCAAATATTAACATTATCACCTTCTTCCAGGTAGTCTACTCAAGTATGACCAATTATCTCAAAAACAATCATTTTTGATGTGGAAACTTATTTACTTGAACAACCACATTACTACGCTATCTTTATAAATATTTTTCCACTTAATTTCCAAGCAATCACTCCGATATAACATAGTTGTTTGGATGGTAGTCTTATCAAATATTTTCTTCAACATGATGGGTATCTTTCCATAACATAGAATTTTTGCCTAACTCCTTTATTCAAACTATCCTTAATAGAAATGTGATTAACATCTTCCTTTATAATCTTACAACTATGATCACTTGACCTAAACTATTTGAAGTTCCCTCATGGATTGTTGCCACATACAACATTAGACAATTGTCACATTTTTAGAAAGGATCACCAAACTTAGATTTTATACACTTGGTTTTACATTTAATCAATTTATATCACTTTTGATGTAGGGCATAGTTATCCACGTTGACATTGATATAATCTGCCAAACTTAGATTGTATCCTTTTATTATATATATGAGTTAATAGCAATTAGGACCGTCTAGTTTGGGCCTATGTGCAACTAGATCCCTTTAGCTTCTAAATTAACCAAGTAGGTCCTTTAGCTTGAAGTAAAGTGCAAATAAGTTCTTTGATACTAATGAAAGTATTTAATAGAGGATATTTTATCTAATTGATAAGTCCAATTGAACTTTATTTCATCTAAAATGTTGATTTAACTTTTAAATTAATCAAATTAATCTATTAATTAGAGAAAATGTCTACCATTTAGTCTCTTTATTAATGTCAAAGGACCTATTTACACATTATCTCAAAGTAGAGGATCTACTTTGGTTAATTTAGAGACTAGAGGAACCTAACTACACATAGGCTCAAACTAGAGGGACCTAATTGCTATTAATCCTATATTTATATATGAATGTAGGACTTTTGTTTCACATCTATTTGAACTTTAATATGTAGGCTCGTTTAGTTGGGGTTCAAAAAATTCTTAGTACTTCAACATCTACTATTTCATCTTTGTAACCTAATTCATTAGACTATTTGCTCTTCTTCTTGTGAAGCGATACTTTGAGTTTGAGATGAAGTTTACTACGGTTATATTTACACCTCACCTAAGCAAAGTATTTCTTCTTTGCTTAATATATACAAAGTCAATGCCCTTTTCTTGCTTGATTGAAATTTTATTAGTGATCTCTTCATCTTGTTGAAATGAGCCAGGAAATCTTTTATTAATATTGAGCTTAGAACTAAAACTTTCAACCTTGTGAAATTACATATTTGCTAATGTCCATACACTGTTGAGACTTAAATTGCTCTCTCGTCTAAGTTAATTAAGGTTTTTGAGCATGATAATTAATTTCCAAGAAAAATGTGCTCTAAATTTCCTAGATTCTTTCATGAAAATTTATGTGAATGTGCAGATTAGTGTGATTAAAGAGCAATTTAATTTAATCTCATCAATATCTCATCATATGACACAGTTTCATGTTCACTGAATTAGGGCATTTTAAATTAGTTGAAGTATTGCATGTTTAGCGCCTTCTAGCAAGTTTAGAATCCTTCACTACACAGACATGTAGGCCATACCCAAGATTTCAAGTTGACATTTTGGTCATGAGTGAATCAGTTGAGTGTCTCCTGCACATCACCAACTTTGCTACTGAAATGCTCCATGAGATTTCAATTTCTGCTTAAGTCCTTACAGAGTATCATACGCCAGAATTATATTCATTTGTGAAAAGCATGTCCACAAAATATGCTTAGTCAACTTTCCATTGTAATTATATTACCTACCTATATTGAGCTTCATATTTTATTTCTACATAATTGTCCCAGTCTTGGTAAGGGAGAGTTGTGGTAGGTTGACAACCATAAAACTTACCCTTCCCATTATGAACTTCTCCAAAATTTAAGCAATCACTTAAACAAAAAATCTCATCTAACATTGACAACTATTAAGGTTCATAATTTAGTTACGAATGCCATGGATATTAAATGAATATGTATCACCTATTTTGCATAAGTAGATTCATAATTCTTATTTTTGACATTTGGATCTATTTGTTTTGCCTATTTAAAATTAACCTAATTAATTTTAAGCAGACATATCACATCATCAACAAAATTTAATATTAAAGATTAACTATACTTCATATTATACATACAAAAATAAACAATTAACTTTATTTCATATCCTACACACATACAAAAATAATAACTTATATCACATCTCTCACACAGCCCAAGATAATAACTAACTTTATTTCACATTATTTATAATTTTCAATAAAAAATATCATCTAGATTTAACTATAATTTTGTTAACATTAACTATTGTAGACAAATAGGCCCAAAGGTTCCTAATTCTACACTTGCACAATTTAATCCCCAAATGAAATTGGTTGTTATAGGCACTCAATACAGCAGACTAAACTATTCTTTTTTCTTTTTTTTTATTCTAAGCAGCTATTCTTGATAACATTTGTACATGGAAAACCAACATATAACATTTGTACAAGTTCAACGGTGAGACAAAGTATAGAAATTTGTGGGGAGCAGCAATTATTTGACATCAATGGAGCGTCCATCAGTGTAAATATGAGAATGGGGCACTAAAAGGCCAAAACAATAGCAAGGGCCTGATCTTGCCAAATTTATATCATACATCATTGCTCGAGTGTCCATTGGCAGAGATACAAGTATAGGGCACCAGGGCCAAACTAACAGCAAGGGCGGATCCTGAAACATTACTATATAATATATCATTTTACAGTATCTAAGGGAGTATCTTCTTTAAATTCTAATTGTTGAATAGTGGTTACCAGTCACACCATACAAACTATAAACATTTAAATCAAGTACATACACAGATGCACACACAGAAAACTTTAACTGTATATTTGACCTATCATTGGCCCACCTGACATGGTGGCTTGTATAAAACTTTCTCACCAACCATAATATCATGTCCTAACTGGTTTGGGTTATGGAATAAAAAACAACAGCCTCAAAAGCACAAAGGAAAGAACAAAGGTATGTAAAATTTAAATCACCAATCATTATCAAAAACCATAGTACAATCAGATTACATACCCTTCCATCACTTAGAAGCAGAGCTGCCTTCATCAGCCTAACTTTCAAATCAATGTAGCGTGATGGCATCACAGATGGTGCTCCATCAGGAACTTTGAGCTTACTATGACTCCAGAATTTGAGTACTTGATAGGACAATGCAACATCAGCAGATTCTACCTGAACCTCAAGAACAACCTGCATTACTCCCCTTAAAAGTATCTCACCTTCTAATTTTACCTGAGAAATATATATGAACGGAATGGGGTACAATTCATGCTTTTCAACCATCTCCAACATGATTCTGATCTTCTCCACATTACATTTCAGTTTCAAGTGGCTTTTTCCTAGGGAAAACTCACAAAGTTTACTCTGCAAAACCAACTTCACATACCTGCAAGGCCTTGGTTCAACAACTGCTAAATCTTCAGCAGATGTGTCATTTCCAGTCTCCAGCTCATGAAATAGTTGTGACCCTCTTACCTCAGACTTATAAGAATGTTCTTCCATGCTCCATAAGGGCAAGTGGAAAGACATCAGCATGTTTTCAGATTTAATTGTGAAACTAATAGCTTCATGTTTCACACTTTCTGAAACATCAGAAGATAAATGATGATGTTCTACGCTAGTATGGGAACAAGTTTCTGAAGTTTCTTTCGTTGAAAATGACATCAGAAAAGCAATTAAGCTAACCCAATCTTGTAAATGTAACCAAATGTCAACTGCAGGAACTACAAGCAAGATTAAATCATCCTTTTGAACAGATTTGGAGAAGTTGATGCAAATGTGAGAAATATCACCTTCAGAAACAAATGATACTAATACCATATCACTCTGAAAAGAATGGAGGAGGAGACTGGAAATATGCATATCAAGGGACATTAATGTTCCATTTTTCAATGTAGCCGAGCAGTCAAGCTTCAGACATGCTTTAGCTATAGTGCCCAATGAAGTAGACTGTTTCACACTTAAACGAGTGAAATCTGTTGCTAACGCATTGACATGTATTTTAATAATCAGAAAAGAGTCAACTACAATGTCAGGAAATAGAGCAGCTTCCTCTTTGATTTTCCTCTTAAGTTGGAGAAATTGAAAGACATCAGAACTGAATAATTCAGATTCTTTACTAACCAAAGAAAGCTGATCAACAACATTAACAGTTGCTTCAAGTCCAACAAAGAAGTATTCATCTAAATGGAATAAGAAAATTTGACAAATACATTAGAATATCAACTTTATTATGAACATAATTCACATAAATGACGTGGAATGCAAGAAATTACCATACCTACGATAGCCAATTTACAGCTGTCCACATTCATCATGATCAAAGCAGTAACATCAGAACATTCAACTGAACTTTGAATGCTGCAAGGTATTCTAACCCACATGTCTGCATCAAATTGTTCAATAAAGGGAATACTTTTATTGAAGACATATTCACCATGCCTGAACTGGAGACCAGTATCATCATTGAGCAGCACCAAGGACAAAGATAAATGTCTCCAAAAGAAGTTGATAATATGAACTTCTTTGGTGACTGCGGTGGAATGGGCCACGAAGTCCCCGGGAATATCCACAAAAGCATCCTCTGAATTTCCCGTAGGACTGAAACTACAGTAAAATCTAGGTATATTGACCTTCAAACAAAAAAATGTCTGGTTCTCCACGGGTAAAATCAAGATAGATTCAAATACCTCAAATTTGCAAAGCATTCCTAGATTTTCTTTCTGATACTTGCCAGACTCATCAGTGAGATTTGAATATTGCTCATACCCCTTATACGTCCAATCAGGTAGTGAAAAGTAGCCAATCAACATTGCTAGGAATTCGGAAGTTAAGATACAGAGCACATGTTGCAAGCCAAAACTAATTTCCACCATTCTTTTCTTTTTATCCTTCTTTGCACGAATATTGAAAACAGGAGATATACTAGATGAAACTGATCCCAAAAGAACCTCATGGAAGGACCATGATGAGGAAAGGCATAGCCCACCAATTGACACTAGCACCTCCCAACCGGTAGCACATTGAAATGATATGGAAGATAGAGTTTGGGGTACAGTGACTGTATATAAAATGCAAGATGAATCATGAAAATAAGCTTTAACCTTGTTAAGGTTGACATCGAGTAAACTGACATCAAAACTATTTGAAACGTGAAGGTCATCCATAGCAGTGCAATTCAAGGTTCTCGTACTTAAATTGTTCATATATCCGGATCTTCTCTTACTGTTTGACTTGTAATTTTTATGGTCCCGTCTATTAATCATGCACAGATTCTGCAGTGCATTCACTCCATGTATGATTGAGTTATTAATATTGGACAAAGAACCTGAACTAAGACTAGTCACAAAAGGAAAATGATCCATAGAAATGCCTCCAGACATGGCAGGATCGGAAGCAAAGAGATTAGAGAATCCAAACTTTAAGTACTCACTATCAATTCTTTTAAAACTATTATCAGGTTTTTCCACTTCAACAGTATTCTCAACTGTAGCAGCAGACGTTTTCACACCTATTTTGTCAAAAAATCTCTGTAGCAAGAAGCACATTTTAGGATACACATGAAAATCAACTTCTCCAATGACAATGCTATATTCACGGCGAATGCAATTAATATCAGCATAGGCTTTATAATACAATTGAAAGCAGCACTCATCTAGTAAACTTTCACTATCTGAAAGTTGCAAGCTGGGGCCAACGTGATCACTATGAATAGCAGGCAATTCATGAGAGCTGCTTGTATTAGAACATAGGATTAGACAGTCCAGTTGGCCTTTTGTGTTGAGAGCATCAAAGGAAAATTTCTCCATAAAACAAGATACTTCAGTCAATTCTCCTTCAGTATACCTGAGGAAAATTTCTCCATAAAACAAGATACAAAATTTTGCTTCTATGCTGCATAGGATTAGACAGTCCAGTTGGACTGAGATACTCATGCTGCATAGAGGTAAGTGGGTCGAGAAATTTTGATCAGGCAATATGGCTTTTTACTTACTTGGCAACAACCTTCTCTGAGTTGAATAAGATTACAGCATCGTAGTCTACATCATCTTCAAGATCAACATGTACCTTTAAATGGTTTAACTTCAAGGAAAATGTGAAGTAGGTTGATGTCAAATGACAGCTCTTATCAAAATCACCATTACTAGGACTACTTCGTGCTGGTTCAGTAGATTTCCTTTCTGATAATTCATACAATCTCATAAATTTATGAAGTATTGTTGGAGAAAACTGCAAACCAAGATATGTCACAGCACAACTGACCTGGACGACAAGAGTAAAACAAATGTTACAGCAAAGTTAATCATCCGTCTACAAAGAAATTATCAAGGTTGAGTTGCCTTTATATATCCTTCTAAACCAAACATAATATACAACAAAGACTTCTTAAGGAACTATCGAGAAGAGCCTGAAAATTTAAATCTTGCAGCAATAAAGCACATACAATCTACTATATTAACATGCTAAGAATTGATTGTCCAAAAAAAAACATATTAATAGCACATATCATTGCATTTGCAAGCAGTTTTCTTTGACCAATTTTAGGATAAAAAGCAATTATCTCCTCATTTGAGTTATCAAATTTTGTCCTCTCCCTTCATCTTAGTCCTTCATGTCCTGAACATACGGATTCTTTCAATATAGATACTATTGTCAACGATGAATGTTCCAAATTTGCCTCGACCTCTTCCTCTACCTATACTCTTAAACATTACATGAATTATTAACAATATGGAGAGTATGTATTTGTGCATCCACTTTCCTCTTCATTCTCCCCGCTCTTTCCATTCCCCAATACCTTGTCCCTGTACATCCACTCTCTTGTCTTCTGATACGAGACCAACTTGATGGTCTTCTTAAAGCATCAATTAGAAAGCAAAAGCCAACTAAAGAAAAATTAGTCAATCGTGCTTATTCCAAGTTGAAACTCTTATCTGTTTTTCTATTAGCCAAATGATATTGATCTCAGATTGTATCTATGTGAATTTCTGAGGTTTTATAGGGTTTTGAAATTATGATCTTTCATAGCGTCCTAAGTTTACCTTTTCACTAGCTACAACAGATTAACCAACCACAATAAGGACCAACCCCCATCGAATGCTCTTATCTTCTAAAGACAACCCAAGTTTAAAGGCCATCTTCAAGCACCACAAAAAATGTAATTTAATGAGAAAATAGTAGACTATTTTAGATTAAACTATTTATATGGTGTTAAAAACTCCTTAAGTATTTACAGCACTGGGTTAATTTTAACTGATTTACGTGCATTTAAGGTTGTTGAAGGCTTTCAAAGCTGATCAT
Source organism: Apostasia ramifera (assembly GCA_019297695.1). Taxonomy (NCBI): domain Eukaryota; kingdom Viridiplantae; phylum Streptophyta; class Magnoliopsida; order Asparagales; family Orchidaceae; genus Apostasia; species Apostasia ramifera. The sequence goes on along the minus strand of JAEMOT010001819.1, from coordinate 196,315 downwards.
TTTGTGCCACTTATTGAAACAACAAGAACTATTGTCTATGCACCAAAATTACAGCATTTACTCGCCTCAAATGGTTTCAGTGTTGGTTCATCACTGAAAATGCACATATGGAATCCAAAACTTGGGTTACATTTCTCGATAATTGAGACAGCATCAGTAAAATTAGGCATCAACATGTTCACCTGCAACACATCGAAAAACAACCTGCTTATTATTGATAAATGCAGTAATAATTGAAGAATGAAATCATAACCATAAAAGCTTACCTTGAAAGCAGTAATGTCAAGTTCAAATTGATAATAAAAATCTTGAAGTTGAAGATTATGCACTCCATTAGATATGATGCCCTTAAGGAAAGATGTGAGTTCACAATTATAACATTGGTTGCTACGTAACAAGTTGGGAACGCTCTCAATTTTAGTCACAGATCTGAAGGAAGCCCCTTTCAATTCCAACGACTGCAAGGAATTTGGCATATATTAGAGATTTTACAACAAATATTTCAGCAATTCCTTTTCATTGAAAAATAATCCCTTTTCACATACAGTAAAAAAAGAAAGAAATGAAATATCAAACAGATGCTCAAAGAATATAGATACAATTAGTAGAAGATTTCAAAAAACTTGATCTGCAAATTTCTATGTATGCGTTTAGCTCTTACCCATCCCTACATCCACATAATATCTAATTATGTGTTGAGTACACAAATTAATTTTTCTCTTAAGCATACATTTCACCAACTTCCTTCCAAGGTTAATATGCATTTCATTTATCTTCTAGCTTAGATTACATCTTGGATCAACAACTAGCAAATCTGAAAAAAAAATTCACCTACTTAAATAACTATAAAATGCAATTCAAATTAGAATTATATTTTTTGTAGTTTCTCATCGGATCCTTGGCACTACAAACTCTCCTAAAAGCTTAAGCAGATAGAAATGATGCAACAAATTTACTTATTATATTAGTCGCACATATTAAACACAACTTTTCTTTTGATAGTGGCACACCCACTCATAGCTATGTCAAATTTGGCGATGTTGCCAAACCAGTGATGACCACACCCACTAATGCGGAATAGTGGTGGCTAGGGTTTGGAAGGTGGAAATAGGAAGAATAAAATTATGAGTTTAAGAATTTTCACCCTAAGCCATAACCCTATCCTTCCAGAATTTAAAATTGATTCAATCTCATGAATTACAATTCAAATTCCATGAACTGAAAAGGGGAAAATTAATTTTATTCACTAAGCATCTAAAATGGTCCCCCAAGTCTCGAATGAGAAACATGAAGAGTTGCGTCATGCAGTTAACAGATAGTGTAAGACTTGTCGAACAAACATAACTTGAATCCTTCAAGAAAATAAGAGATACGAAAAATAAGACTTGACTCAAGTAAAATATATTAAAGATTAGGATCACAAAGTACTTTTCAAAGAAAAAGTATATCACCAACTCTATTGTAGTACCTCTTCAAAACGTCTGAATCAATCTACTGTAACTCTTCTCTGGTAACCCATGAATTTTATGGAGGCAAACCCTTCCATCGAATTAGATATCGTTGTACTCTCGATTTTGAGTAGATATCACCTGCTCATCAAGAATTTGTTTAACTTGCTCTTTTATGGTGGGTTTGAATGGTGGATGCTCAGATATGGGTTCATTTATTACTGTTGGTTCCCTATATACCACTGAACTAAACACTGAAAATCGGACTAATCCCAAAATCAAGTGGTAAATCCAAAACATATGCATTCAACCCAATTGTTTTCAGAATTTTAAATGGTCCATCACCATGAGCTTGTAATTTCTTGACAATCTCATATAGAAATCGTTCGGGTCTAATTCGAATAATTAAATAATGACTCTAAAAATTCTTGAGCACGTCTGCGTGAATCTATTAATTTCTTATAAGTATCATTATTGACACTTATTTTCTTGCCGACTTCATAATGCAAATCTCTAATATGCTGTATAAGGGTATGAGATATGTAAGAATTCTAGGCTTATAACTATGCAATGCCTCCAATGGACTCATGCTTATTGATCTATCAACAATTATTGTATATGAACTCTTCTTAAGGCATGACATGATCTCAATTCTAACTATTATTTCTAACTAGACACCTAAGTAGATTACCTAGACTTTAATTAACTATCTCAATCTAGCCATTAGTTTATGGAAGAAAAGCAATGGAGAACTTAAATTTGATACCCAGTATATGCAATAGAGTTTTACAAAAGTACCTTATGAATCTCACATCTTTATCAAAAACAGACTTGGTTAAACTATGTAACCTCACAACTTCATCGAAGAAAAGGCCTGCTATCTTAGATGCATCAAATATTTCTGAAAGGAGAAAATGTGCCATCCTAAAGAAGTGGTCAACTATAATGCATATGAAATCATGTTTAGCGATAATATGAGATATCCCAAGAACGAAATCTATACTGATATCCTGCTAAAGACAATCAACAAGAAGTGGGTGTAGAAACTTGCATTTTGTTTCTGTTGTTTTGCAACAACAGAGGTTCTTCACTAAGCAACAATACGTGTTACATCCCTCTTGAGACTTAGCCAATAAAATTGACCTTTCACAGCCTCAATTGTTTTGTTTAGCCCGAAATGAATAGCAAGACCTCCAGTATGAAATTCTCAGATCATGAAATCTCTAACAACGGTACTGGCCAGACATATCCTATAACCTCAAAAAAAGTACTCATCTAGTAAAAGATAGTCAGGATACTTTCTAAATGGTCCATCTTGTAATGCTGCATAAATAATCCCAACAATCCCTCTTCAATGCACTGCCAAGATTCAAACCCAAGACATGTATTGATAACAGTTCTTAGAACCCTTAGTGCTATTAATTCTCTTAAAAGCTTAAGCTAATAGAGAGGGAGCAACCAATTCACTAATTATACTATGCATATAAGGCCTATGGGTCAAACCCAACCTTTCTTTCGACAGTGACACACCCACTCAGTGCAGGCAGGGCAATGATACTAAACTAGTATTGACTACACCTAAGACATTCAATCATTGCTTTTCTCAACAGTTCCAATATATGACAACCAGAAAAATAACAATGTATGATCCTGTTAAGGTAAATTATGCCTAGAAAAATTGAATGTAGATACGGGGAAAAAAGTAAAATAAAATAAAATGGTAGAGGAATGTACCATCAGAGAAGTTTCTGCATCATCATCTAAAAAAGCAAATTTTATGACAAAACTATGGAGAACTACATCCCATTTCACCTTCCTACGATTATGTAAAATGTATCTGTAAATGAAAATAATAGATGAAAATTAACGCAAAGAAACACAGATTCAACAATACTCGGTGAGTTAAAGATCAATAATTTTGAGGCGAGCAACTTACTCAGCTTTGGATAATAATCTTTGTTTGAAATCAAATAAGCCATTAAGAGAAATCAATACCTGCAATTGAACAAAATTTTGAGAGAATCAAAAGGCAAAAACATTACATTACTAAAACCCAGTCATAAATCAGAGCAGGGAAGAATCAGAAAAAAAAAAGTCTGACTAAAATTGACACGAGCTCTAGGCCAAAGCAAAACTTCCATAGCACAGAGCTGGCTGATACAAAATTAATATAAAAAACAAAGAAAAACTAAATAAACAGTTTTTGAACACTGATTTCAACCTTTATTTCTTCAGCATTGTTAACTTGATCTAAAATAAACATATCCATGCATTGCTCTAAAGTGGTCTATACATCCAAACCTGCCCATAGCTCTGCATCATATGCACTAGCCGCGAATGAAAACTTGATAAGCAATATGATCATCAGGATATAATTAGAGTTATGAATGAGTTGAGATCAAGTTACTTGAACTAAATTCATACTAAAAAATTTGGGTTATGGCTAGTTCAAACTTTTACTTGAACTTGAAAAAAATTATGAGTCAAGCTGACACAAAATTTCCAAGTTAAAGTATTTCAAAAACTTATGGAGATAGCTCAAAATTCTAGGAAGCACAGATACAAGGATATGTCACGACATAATACGCTTACATATTTTTCAAATTACAGAATATTGACATAACAAAAAATGCAAACTAATGTGCTAGATATCTATGTGACTATGTAATTTTACTATAGTTTTTGCTTAATATGATAGAAGCATCTAGAAAACATGGACGCAATCCGAGAATACGGGGACACAACACAACACATCACATAGGATGCACAGAAATGCCCATGCTTCCTTGGCTGGAATTTAATTTTCATGAAACATATAGGTTTAGTAATTATAAACCAAGTAAGTGTTTATTGTGTTGTATTAGATTTATTTAACCAATAAATCAAACATCCTAATAAGAAAATGAATAATAAATAGAATAATCTATAAATCTATATATGCTTCAATTTTACAAGAAAGAGAGTCAATATCAAGTGGATTATTAGAAATGAACATTACAAAAATGAGCATTATCATAATGAAAGAGTAAAAACATAGCTTATAAAGAAATCATCTCTTTCAGTCAAAAATGAACAACAAAGTTGGAACAAGATCTTAGAAGCAAAAGACAAGATGCGAATGGAAATGATCAAGCACAATAGAGGACTAGAGAAGACTCACCAATCATTGCAGAGGGCTTAAGAATTATGAAATCACAACATAAGGGAGGAGAAAAAATAGCCATAGAGGAGAAGAGCTGAAGGAGAGTACTCATTGCATCACCAAAGAACTCCATCCCTGATTTGGCCTTCCCAAATTGCTCAAGTCTTCAAGTATCAATTGTGATGATTGCAGAATGGGTGGGCATGGGCCAACAATTCTATTTCCCAGTGTAGCTTTTAGCTATTGATTGATATCAAAGTCGATAAAGACATGGGTCTCGAGAAGACAAAGGTTTATGACATCCTTCATATCTAATCCAATGATCCATTTGAAGCAAATGCAGCTTTCTGATCAATAGCATATGCTCAAGACAACACTTGAAATGCCACATTAAATTGTCTTGAAATACCACATTAAATTGAAGTCTTCGAATTAGCCAACACATCTCAATCCAACAACTAATGTTTGATGCTCAAAAGTCAAAATGGTGGTTTAATAGAAGCCAGTAGATACACATATGATGGCTTAAGAAATTAGTGAAGTATAGAATCGAGATGGGCCACCTCTATATCTGATTTCCAGCATCTTAACCATTTGAACTGTGGTTATTCACATTTCATAAAAGATGTACAATTGCATATTTATGTGTATTTTGGGCCAGTAGGGAAAAGAAACATGCGAGCAAAGTCAAACTCAAACTCGACTCAAAACTCAAAACGGAATGGATATGTGACATGTAGCTTGAATCGAAATTACTCGAGTGGATCATGAGCCAGTCAAAACCTAGCAAGTTTCGTGTTAGGATTTTTTTTTAATCAGACATAGACCATGATTTCAATAAAATAAGGTAAGATCACATACAAAAATTACAATCCCCACTAAGGATTAACATAAAAATTGAGTGGGAAGAGCATACCCCTCTCCGAAAATGGGTAAAATACCTTTTTAATAATATTTTAAATTTATTATAAATTTTAATAACTTTATTTCACATCCAACACAAATTCCAACCTTAAAATCAACTTTATTTCACATCTTATACACCTCCCAATATTAAAATAAATTTCTTTCCCATCAACTCTATAAAATAAAATGTTTTCTCTTTACTTACTCAAATTTAGCCTCCAACCAAACAAATGTGACTTTGTAAAATTTTAAAGAATACAACAATTCTACAATATCACGCAAAAGTTCAACTGAGTGGCCTGTTCTAAAAGCTTGAAGAATATCAACAATAGTAGTGGATGAATCTCCTTCCAACCAAACTCCATCTGCTCGATCAATTTAATTTTTTGCTAACCTTATTGTCCTGTATGCGCTTCTACATTTTGCAGCAATTACATCATGGGTAAGCTTTCCACCAACTGCTAAAAGAATCTTGCCATCTTGATTCCTCATAATCAAAGCAACAGCCGCTATTCCATTGACCTCAACTGAACCATCAAAGCTATTTTTTATTCAATTCAAAGGTAGGGAATCCAAGAGAGATGAAGAAGGGTAGCCTACGCACTATAATCTAATAAGATCCCAGTTCTCCAAACCAGATTGATTAACCATTGATTATTCTAAAAAGTGGATGTTAGTAGCAATTACAGAGGGGTAACAATATGGTTTCCCATGTACCAGCCAGATGCTGAAACTAAGAGTAGTCACCACCTTGATTGGACCAAAAGTTTGGATTCTCTTTTCAAAAAAACAAGTGTGGGTTCTTCTGCACCCGAGCTTTTATCAACTTCAGGAAATCCTCCAAGGTGTTCAGCATTTTCAGCAAATTTGCCTCTCCAAGACTGCTGTAAATTACCAAAATTGTTTTGACTATAGGGGAGGTCAACATAGCCAGCTACATTAGCGACAGTTTCAGCAAAAATTACACCTGTAGATTGCTGAAGATGCTGTAATGCAGTAAAAAATGCAGCAGAAGATCTGCAGCTACACATGCTGCGTTGTAGAACTTCAGTTTATCTACATTGGCACGAGGAGTTCATAGCACTAGCTAATCCTCTTTTATTCAACCAAAGATGAGTAGGAGTCTAGGGACAGCACCATGACAGATACTAATGCGGGATGAAAAGTATGAATGATATTTCTAATCTATAATAAGCAAAATTAATTAGCAAATTATTTTAACTAAGTACAAGAATATTTTTTAAAATATAATTTTATGACAAACAACATTTTTAAATCCGGCTAATTAATATATTTTAAATTTAAAATTAAAGCGAATTATCTGATAAATAAGAATTTATCAATTAGATTAGGGTGGTCGAATTAAATTCAACAAATAAGATCTGAAGTTTAAAAATTAGGATAGATATCTCGCATTTAAATCTAATAGTAATTTTTCCTCCAATAAATGTGCGATCACATGATTAGAGCCAAATCAAATAATCAACGTCGTGCAATATAATTTCGAATGAGTCAAAAATCAATAGTTGCATGGTTTCAAAGCAAATTATACCTTTGTTAGAGGAATTTGAGTTCCAACAAGTCAGCACGGGTTTTGTTGCGATGCAAACAGACAGTGCGATCGTTGGGTGTAGACCAACGACTCGGATGTGGCAAGCTCTAGATGAAACTCAGAAGGACTGACTGGCTCGAGCTGTGCACGCGATGGCCGAGCGAAGCAACAGAATCGACTGAGCAGAACTGCAGGGTCGGCTGAGCAGAATTGCGAAGTCAGCCAAGAAGGACAATGAAATCAATTGCAAAGAGGGAAAGCGGGTAGGTGCAAGGGCAAACGTGGCTTGTGAGAGAGCGTAGGTGAGCTCGCTCGGCAGCCGAGAGTTAGGTGTGGGAAGTCGAGACGGGCATTGGTGTCGCATTGACAGAGAGAAATAGAGTGAGGGAAAGAGAACTAAGGATAATGGAAATGATTTTTTCAATCGAATAACTAGGCTAATTGAACGATTCTCACGTAAAGCTAATCCATTTCCATCCCTTCACTATAATTTAACAACTTAAATATACAACTAAATTTTATTCATCTATCACCTTCTAATACAATGCTAAGCGATATCTTTATATAGAGAGATTCTATAAAAAAAATTAAAAATACAATAATAAATGCTAAAAATAAAAAGCCAAATAAATATGAAATAAATATGAAACTAAAGTTCTGTGTGGCGTTATTGTGCTGCATGAAACCGTGTTGTATTATATAGCTGCATTAAAAAGTACTGTTGAATAAAGTTGTTTTTATTTGTTTGGCAAACTGCCGTTAAAAGCTATTGTTAAAAGTTGAACTATTTGAAATAAATTATTGTGCTATTTAAAAAATTCATAATTTTGACTAAATTAGACATATAAATAAGATTATTATTATTACAAATATTTTATTAATAAATAGTGAAATAGTTTACATATATAATAATTTATTATGCATATTATTTTTATATGATAAATATTATAAAATATATATTATTATAAAATATTATAATTTAATTTACACTTTATAAATTTTAAAAATATGTATTTGTTGCAGTAGTTCTATATAATAATTTAAATTATATAAGTTATAAATTAATTTTTTATTATTAATATATATATAAATATATTTCTAAATAAATTATATTTTACAACATAATATTAGTTATATTATGATATAGTAGTTTAAAGTTTTATATATATTATTTTAAAAGAAATTACCATAATATATAATTATTTAATTTTATTTAATGTAATGTAATTATATACTTCATAATAATTATGTTATTTATATTTATATATTTATTATATGATAAATAATTATAATATGATTATTAAAATTTAATTATTTTGATAGTATTTTTGTCCTTAATTATAACGAAAGCACTTTTCAAAAAAACTACCTTTTTAGCTTTCTCTGTCAGTTGTTTTTCAACTTTTTAAAAGCTGAAATATTCTCAAAATTTATTTTGCCAAACACAGCTTTTAGCTTTCAGCTCTATGAAAAAGTTCTTTTTTCCATCAAAAAACTTTTCCAAACGTAGCCTAATTCTATTATAATAAAATAAAATTAGCTCCAAATGTAACTATTTTCAAATCTCTCAAATTAATTCTGAATCTTCACTGAATCAAATTAAATTTGAATATAACTAATATAGAAATCTTCAATTAGCTCTAATTGATTTGAATTTAAATCATGATATCATAATTATTGTTAGATTATGCCGATACATGTTCCCACCAAATACTCTATGAAGCACAAAAAATCAAGACTGAGTTTTTAGCTTCAAAACCAAGTTTCCTACTCATTGCTTTTTAGGAAACAAGCTTTGAGGTTTCATAGAATCATACTTTTGCCATACCAGTGTATTCGGTTGCTGCCAATCAACGCGGCTAAAGTACTGTTGAAGGCTTCTTTCATTCCACTCAGCATTGTTGAGCAATACATCATCCACAATTTTAGGTATAGGCTAATAGACAAATCCCTTTCTAGAGCTAATTTTCCATTGCATGTTGTTCTTCACAATTTCCCAACCCTCACAAATCAATTGATAATTTATCCACCATACCACCACATTTAGCTATGATCCTCATATGCAGCAAACCAAACTGCCAATCTGGCCTCGAGGACAGCTCTCCATTCCTACAAGTGATCAATGCTTAGTCGACAAAGGCACTTATGCTTGGTAACAATGTCCCGACAGTGAAAAAGTGTTTGTGCATGTCTCCACGCCACAAGAAACATCTGATAGGCAGAAACATACATGATAAGGAGTAAACCGGAATAGAGATAAACACACTATTGATGAGAATGATTAACCTGTTAAAATGTTCCTTGTTATCCAGCCTTAGATACAACCATCAATGCTTTTAGAAACTCAGCTTCATAGACCATAAAGGGAGGCAACAATATAACCTCTAAAGCCAAAAAAAGGACTGAAAACTTAGAACCATGAGCATGAGACCATAAAACTCATGATCCTGGTTTTGGCTCAACCACAATCAAGCTTTTATCCTACTAGGTGGGGTTAGCAATACGAATCATTTATTTTCATTGCACTCTATTATTTAATAAACTCCCATTTACTTCTAGGTGTGTAAGATCATTCTTATATTTTCAAGTCAAATCATCTAAACTGTATAACCATCATATGAGGATGTGATCAACCCCATAGTATAACTATGCTTAGTGTGCTAAAAACATATACCTAAACACTATTTTCAAGCCTCCGTATGATCAATCTCATTGTATAACCATATTTAGGGTTTTTAACATACTAATTATAGAAGTTCATTTGGACATTTCAAATTCCCAACTTTATGGAGTAGTGTTCTTTGGATTGTCAAGTATGTTAAGAATCATAAAGCATATTTCAGATCAAATAATGTAGAAAATCATTAGCATAATATAATCATTTTCTTTATACAACAACAACAGCAACCAAATCTTTATCCCACTAAGTGAGGTCGGCGACATAAATTCTTTATTTTCATTGCATTCTATCAGTTAATAAATCCTTAGCTAGCTCCAAGTGTATAAGATTATTCTTTATAATTTTTTATCCTTTTTTAGTCTTCCTTTTCCTCTGTTTACATGGGCAAGGTCCATCAACCCAACTTTTCTCACTAGGGTTTCAATCGGGCTACGATTTATATATTTAAATCATCAAAACCAACTATCTCTCATTAATAGTGTGTTTATCTCCTATTCAAAATGAGAATTTATTAGAATGAGAAATGAGTACACGTGAGAATGTTAGAGTAACATTAGTTGAAGATGGTCATGTTAAGATAGAAGAGGTCAAAGTAGCTATTAATATATGAATTATGAGAGCGACACTAAAAGATGGCCTAGAAGGAGGTTTGAAGTGCCAACATAAGAGTTAGGAAAAGCTCTATAAGCTTGAGGTGGCCGACCAAATTTCTGACAACACCAATTAGAGTTGTGATTGGTGCAGTTTAAATTACTTAAAGGGCAAGATTAAGTATGACCAAAAATCCAAACACCACATCCATGACCCCCATCAACTAGGGAAGATACATCTGGTGTATAACTGAAAGAATGCAGAAGCAGATGGGAGAAACATGCAAAACACAATAGAAGGCAATTGCAAGGAAGGAATAGTAGCATCTATAGATAGCTAAGAGCCTGAGACTCGGACAGCTCCTCTTTGTTGTTTAATCACCATAACATTAGCAGTAAGCAGGTGATTAAAACATAAATCATCTCTTTCACCTTTATATAACCATGCTGATCTTGAATAGACTAGCTAGCTTATTTGAGGGAGAAAATTCATTCACAATATTGAAAGATCCTAGAGATATTCTGCTCATCTGAATACATATGATAGTGTGCAAGCCATATCTCCTTGGCAGAAGAAAGAAACATTATATTAAAGTTATAAGCAAATCCACTACTGTTTAGAAGCCAAGTAAGAACCATATAGTCAGATCGCAGCCCCCCTCATCAAAGGTTGTTACATCCTTCTCATTTGGAGGTAAAAAGTCAAGGTGATTGAGCTTTCCGAGAAAACCCAAAAGAAATTCAAATGCTATTCCCCATAAGGGATAGCTGGAACCATCAAGATAGAGGTCCCAAATGGACAAAAGGGTTTGGATTCAGTAGGATGAGAGGATGCCATAGAAAGGGGGCTGTAGGCTATGAGAAGAGTAAAGTGCATCCCCACTTTCAGCTTAGAAACCAACATCACCGTCCATCGGACCATGAAAAACAACCATTCGGCCAAGATGAGCATAGAGAGAAGTATCCACCGGAGGCATAAGAGCAAAGGACAAGCAGTGTGAGCTGGTAGTGTTTGCCAGCTGGCGCAATTCAGCAAAGCAAAAGATGTAAATTGAATAATGACCAAAAGAAGTGGAGTAAGAGAGCACTATGTCAGCACGATGGCAGGAGAGCGCGACAATGGAGCAAGCATGGGGATGAAGCATGCATGGCATGCACTGAGCGTGAGGAGGGCATTAGTAAGTCGAGGAAGGAATTGGATGAAAGCGGTGGAGACAATGTGAAATAGAGGCAGCATGGAACTCTAATAGGCACAGGCCATCAGGAGAGTAGCATTAAATGAAGGCGGCAAGGGAGGTGGAGGGATGAGAAGTGGTTTGGTTGCACTCACATAAGTTTTGATACCATGTTAGGAAAGAAAATGAAAGCCATAGTCTTATTATTCACATGAGTACATCATACCAAGGGAACAAGATAAACTTACATAACCGAGTAAAACCCACTACAATGTTGTTTATTTTCAAACAATACGAGAATGAAAATAAGCATAAATCCTACATAAAAAATATAAAATTTTGGTTGGAAGAGGATCAGTGGATAACTTTATTTTTTAAACTATTATATGCATAACCCCAACTATGAGAATGCCAACATGACAAAGACATACAGTTAGGAGAAAATTCAATATAACACCCGAAAATTTAATGAAATGTTAACAAAATGATATTTAAACATCAACAAGTTGAAGGAAATACTAACCCTTTCGTGCAGGAACTGAAAAGATGCCAAGGCATAAAAAAAATCTAATAGTTCCAGAAGAAATTCTGATTCATAGGTAGCTTCACAAGGCTGAATCACAACCTGATAGCCCAAGGCATACAGAGTTGAAAATACAAAAAGTAATATCATGATTGCCAAGAACCAAGACGAAATGGTATCCTTAAAACAACATTGCAACTGTACATACCGTTACCGAAGTTTGAAAACTCTGGTGGGGCAACCCCATATTAAAGTGAACATTGAGAAAAGGTAATTTAGCGAGTGATGAATTATCAAGTACAGCCTGCCAAGTAGCTGTATTAGGAAAATGAGTTTCATTAAAAACTATAACAGCACAGAAAAGGTACCTCATTTGCAAACAGCACAGCATTGCCATTAAATGGGTTGAATAGCTTCAACGAATTTATCAAAGCAATGACCAAATATGAATCTTCATGAAACTGAGCTTCGACACTGATTCCACTGAATATTGCTTCAACAATTTTCCTTCCGCGCCTAAAAGTAATTAAATAAAAAAATAAGCCAATTAAAACCAAAAATACTGTTTTGTGATTCAAACAACGGGACACCCAATACAAATATGACAGAAAGAAACTAATGTATACAATAATTTTGTAATAAATTTACCCATGACATAAAAGCTTTCATAAGAGCAACATCAAGCTATCCAATATTAAGTTTTATTTAGGTTTATAATCCCACTATAATGCATAGGTATGATATGATAATATGATAAGATATGATATAGATAAAGATATACAATAAATTTTATTAAAAAAATATGATACAAATACATACAACTATATATATAAATAAATAATACGTTATATTGTCATATTTAATTTGTAACTTATATGATAGATCAGCATAACTTACACACCTTATTGATATAAATTTCAAAAGCATCACTTAAATTTTCCTAAACTTAATTACACATTTATATTTTCAAACATTTTTAATATAACGAAACTACTAAAAGCAACATTATGGACAATTCAACCTGAAAAATAACACCATTCTTCAACAGCCATTAAGTTTTCAAAGATTTTAAATTTAAAATAATATTATTAATATTGTTCAATCGATTTCCAACCAGTCACCGAATATCTATATGAACAAATATATCGGATACGTATCATTCAATTTCAACAAAAATCGGAACCCAATCAATTAGCTCAATACAAACAAGACAAAATTGAAAAATAATTCTACAATTATGACCTAAATAAGGATATACTAATTTAATCAAAATAAATGCATGTCCGTCTCTCTCCAAGTGTGATAAAAATAAATATGAATAACCAAATTAATAATAAATCTAATGCAAAAAATTAAATAAGATGAATAAAAACATCTTCATTCTCATAATCACCATGGTGCATATAAATATACATGCTTAATAGACAAATGAATTATTCAAAAAATTAAAAATAAGCAAGCATACAAATTAAATCATTGATAAAAATAAGTGCAATCGAAAAAAACAAACTTAATAAACATTCTTCTAATGTGTTCTGAAAGTGTCCATCACTATCTAGATGTGTCCAGTATATTTTTTATATAAGATAATTTTGGATAAGTGTTCAGGAGTGCCCTAAGAGTGTCTTTGTCCGACACGTGTCCGACACCTGTCCGACACCGCTATAAGATCTTATTAGAAGTGTCCATCGTTCATAGGATAAGGTAAATGTCAATTCAATGCTGGGCATAGTGAGTACAAATAGGTGTGTCGTGGCTTGGCTGTTATTTTGAATAGAGGCTAAGAAGAGATATCACTATATTAGGTAATTAATTTGGTTTTGTACTTAAAAGATCATGGAAGTTATCCTTCTTGTAAGAAGATTTATAGAAAAAGTATAAAGATATCAAAATGGATCCTTATATTTTTTAATTGATTTTGATGAGGCATAGAATAGTTAATAATATTTTGAGGGAGGTTTTTTGGTGGGTATTTCAGATGAAAGGTATGTCCAATTGATATGCCAATTTCATTTTGGATATGTATGAAGGAATGGTTACTAGTGTTAGGATTGCAGTTGACAATTCGAGGGAGTTTCTTACTGTAATTGAATTGCACTAAGGTTTTGCTTTGAGATCTTTTCTTACGGTGTGTAAATGGTTGATTTGGATAATCAAACCAAATAGAAAGATCGGTTTTAGTTTTCCAGTTTAGGTAACCAACCGACAAAAATAAGATTACAAACTTAATGAATCGATCAAATAAAGTTGTCTTGGATTAATACTAAATTTATATGATTAAAAACTTTATGGTTAAAACTTAATGACTAGTCAGGCCCAAACTGATTTTTATATGGTTTGGAGCTTAGTCCTCTTCTAATAGATTTTTTACAAATTGCCTGAAAGAAGAAAAAACTAATTTCTTTTATATGGCTTAGACATCTTCTAGCTGATTTTGTATGGTATCTAATTCCATGCTTCACCATACAATTGTGTATGGTTAAAACCAAATCAGATTTTCAGAACTAAATTTGCTAAATCAAACTAGATTTATAATTAATTAAAAAATAACTAAATGTTTAATAAACCACACTAAAATCTATAGTTTTATATTTACAAAATGTTAATAGTAAATTTTAAAGCAAACTGATATGTCTTTTTAAACTATGTTTAATTATTTGTAATTTGTTAATTACTTTAATTAAATTAACAATTATCTGTTTCAATAATTTTAAATTGACTTGTCGGTGATCAATCTTTTAATTATTTATAAAATATATGAAAAAAATTAGTGAAAAGACAAATGAATATTGCATATGCTTGATCAATTTTATTTTATTTTTCATTTTTATAAACTTTAATGAAGAAACAATTATATTTATTTAATGTGCCCCAGAAGTGTTGTATCCTACTTTTGAAAAGTTATCGTATTCTCGTATCCATGCCGTATTCTCATATCTCATATCATGTCCGTGCTTCATAGACCTTATTAAATCAATAGCAAGTTCTATTTAATATCGGAATTCGCACTTTAATCGTATCAAACCAAAAATTTGTCATGCTATTTTTGCTTTATTCTTTAAATTTATTCCAGAGCGAATTCTTGACAAGATCAATTAATCTTAAATCAACAATGAATTAAACATAGTAGACTGAGGGTGACCCATTAACCTAACCACTTTTCGTAAGTAATTGATCATGGCATAATAATCAGATAATAGATCACACACAACCATAGAGGTCATAGTTCAATTTTAATATAACACTTCTACAATAATAACTATTAAAATCTCTCTACTCTCTCCATTACTACTCCCCGTTGAAAAATAAAGGGACGACTTTCAAGGAAAAAGCAATTTTTCTCAAAAAATAAAGGGGTGAGTCCTAGGCGACTTAGTAAAAATAAAGCTTAACATGAAAACAACCAATATTAGAGCATGTTGTGTGCAAAGTAAACATGTGTTTGCCTTGAAGTTAAAAATTAACCTGATTTAATTTTAACCTGGCATATCACATCATACATAAGATTTAATATTAAAAATTAACTTTATTTCACATCCTACACACATTAATAAAATAATAACTAACTTATATCATATCCCTCACATATCCCAATATAATAACTAACTTTATATCACATCCCTCACATATCCCAATATAATAACCAACTTTATTTCACATCATTCACAACTTTCAATAAAAAAATATCTCTATTCTAGAATATTGTCAATCTGTTCAATGCAACATCGAGTCTTGCACTAGAGAAAGCTCATTTTTCTTTTTTCATATATTAGGTCTTACATTTCCCTTAGTGTAATAGATAACCCTTCTCATTCTTACAGGCATAGGAGGTATAGCTCCATATATCACATTTACCTACAGCTCGAGCAAGGGGAAATAATATTTATGAAAACTTACCATCACTTATTCTTTCTCTTTCCATTGATTTGCTCTTTTCATAGTATGGATACACCATTTCAATCAGAACACTGCTTAAGCTATAGATCGGATAATCCAATCAATCAACCAAAACCGACAAGCAGATTACAGAATTTTGAAATTTGTTCCCATCCCATCCAAATCGATTCAAACGCAACCCAACTATAGAACAGAGAAGCACAAGTATAAACATAAAACTATAAAGCATTCCTTAAAAGGTTCAACAAACAAATTCTCCTAATCTACTCATACAACAAAGAAATCATCGAAAACTAAATCCTTATCTAAGTTTTGCAGTAAACTAAAATTCCCTACTAAATGGTAAAGCCATGTAATGATTTTCTTTCCCAAGTCCTTCATCCTCTTCCTCTCTCTCTCTCCCCCCTTTACCTGCTAAGCATGATAGTATGGAGAAGGGATTAAGCAGAACACCATTTTGGCATTTGTTTGATAAGGACAAATGAGGTTTCTCTCTCTCCTCAACCAACCCCTGCTTCCCAATTGTCCACTTTCTCACTCATTCTCTCTCTTATTAATAAATTAAGAGGAATAAGGGTATCCCAGTTTAACTAATTATTAATCAAAATTAACTCTTAATCAATTCCTAAGCACAATCAGTATCAATATTATTTTTTATTCAATAATACAATTTAATATTTCAATTTGAATTGAAACACCAGTAACAATGTTGAGCAATAAAGGCGCCGCGACGCATCAATTTGACATGTGGTTGGGGCCATTCTAATTCACCTCTTGAATCATGAACAATCTCGATGATGTCAACCCGAAGTGGATTCAGCCAATCAAATGTCACGTGAGCCAACCGAATAGACTCAACCGAATGACACGAATTTGCCTCTACGTAGGGAATCCAAACCATTTTTATTCGCCACGCCATTAATGTCGGCCTTCTAACCATGCCCTATGACATGGGCTAACCCATAAGCGAGGAAAAGTCATCATCATTCAGAGGTAATCGGAACTCCATACTTGAGATCACCCTAATTAACGAGGGTAACCTGCCCCACCTGTTGGTCCACTTGCACACCCAAGAGGGGGAGTACGAGATAATCCACATCCCTAGAAAAGAGAACCGTGTGGATGATAGGTTGGCAATCTGTCTTTCACATGAACAAAACATTTAAGCTTACAAGATTTAAATAATGGTTGTAGCAAACAATATTATGATATCTAACATGCCAAAGAACGCTATATATAAAGCTTATCGCTATCCTCATATCAACCTCCCCCAATCCCTACCCCTGTCTCCCTGTTAACCATATTTTTGTTGAAAGAAGTTTTTTTTTAATGGTTCTTTGTTGAAAGGAGTTAGTTATACTATAACAAGTACGTTAAGTCATAAACAATTTGGCATATCCAAGAATCAAATCAAAAACAACAATCTATTTTCTGGTTACAGTTAATTATAGCTCATAGAAAAATTATATGTTAGATAGCAAATATCAACTCAGCACAAAATCAAATAACAAGAAATTTTGGTACTTGTTAAAAACCGTAGCACCAATTTGACAAATGTTGAGCCTGACAGAAGTTGATAAGAGGCTATCCCTCCTAGAAGTATCATCACTGAAAGAACGAACATGATGAAACTCAGTGGCCTCATATATATCCTGAAACAGGAAAACATGAATATGAACAAAAGATGCAAAGTATTCTGAGTGCATGTACAACAATAGACCATGACCTTAATGATCTCATCAGATACGACACCAGCAAATGAGTTAGAGTCAGCTGTCCCACCAGCTCCAAGCATGCCAAGTGAGAGCCAATTCAGCCATCCTCGTGCAACACTAAATTTTTCATCATTTTGCTGTTTTTCTTGAGCAGAGGATGACCTACCATCATTTGTTCCCATAGGAGGAGATTTCGTGCTGAAAAGCTCCTGCAGAAGCCCATGATGATAAATTAAGCACTGAGAATACTAAATTGAAATTGTAAACAAAAGAGCAAGAGCAAGACGCTTTGCCAAGAAATGCATATACTTTTTTATGAAACTGCATGTGAAATGCATGTAGGCAACCGTGTCAGCATACATGAGTTTGTGTAAGTGCTCACTTACATATACATCTATGTACAAGTGCATGCACCAACAGTTACACAACAATGATTAACTTAAAACCTAATGCATCACGACCAAGTCATTCAGTAATTTCTTCCAACATACTACATAGGCAGACCGTTTTAGTACTAAAATTACCTGCAAACTTTGCTCAGCAATAGACCTGTAATTTAGAATGTCTTCAATATCCAACTCCCTATCCATTTCCTCCAGCTCAAGAAGAATATCTTTGTTGACAACCTAGGTAGAGAAAATAACCCCCAAAAAAAAAATTGTGTTGGACTAGGATAGAATGTATAACAGCACTAGCAGATAATACCTTCAAGACTTTCATGCCTATAATTACAATATAAATACTTTCAGAAATTTTAACATCAGAAACCAATGGAAGAAATCATACAAGAAAAACTATGCTAACCGCAAGACTACAAAACAATCTAATAGAACACTGCAGAAAATCCTTTAAAACTAAGCACCAATTAGCATCTTATCCAGCTGGTATCAGGCGCACATGTGACATGCCACATTAGATTAAATAAACAACCAGATGCTCTCAAGAAATTTCTGAAATAATAAACAATTAACCTCCAGCTGAAACAAGAGAACTATTATTTTTTTCGTTAGCTGATATAGATTCATTCTCTTCTACTTCTTTTTCTTTAAACAGGCTTTTACATCTCTGTTCATCACGTCTTCCCCGTATTATCATCAAATCCTACATTTGTTCTGTTGTACCATGTAGGGCTGGCAGGCTTATCTTGATGGTTAGCCACTCAGGAAACCTGTCTCACAACTCACACAGTAAGCAACCATGGGTTAACAAATTGGGAATATCTTTCTCAGCACAAACTGTATAATAACTCTAAATCAAGCCGTCCAATCAATTGCCAGCAGAAATGACTAGTTCAACAACTCCAATTCCTAACCCTTAGTAACCCATTTCTCTAACCCATCTAAAGACCTCACCTTCAGTGAACAATATATAGACTCCATGGGAAAGAAATGAACCCATCAACCTCTCAAAAAAGAATTTTGGAGTAGGAACATGGCTAACAGTAAAATAAAAGGCTAAGGAAAGCAGTTAAACAAAAACAATTTATCAAATATTCCATCTTCTTCCTTTGAGGGCAGAGGGTTTCTTTCCAATGAAGCACATCTGCACATACAACAAAGTGACCATAACCGAGAACACACGCAAGCCAAATCACCACATGGACATCAGAAATAGCATACTATTGTTTGGTTTCAACTTGTTATAACACAATGTTGCATGAATATTTAACTAACTTGATAGGTCACATCATGCACATGTCCCAAGATTCAACTTACCCATATTTCACATTTGCTTTATTTTACATTTTATGAATATTACAGAATGATAAGCAAACCATATTTCACATCTTACGCATTCCTAATATTAAGTTTAATTTTATTTCACATTGTCCATAAATATCAAATCAAATATGTCATCATTTGAACTTTAACCCAACTAAAACAAACACACCCCATATATGAGGAGGCAAAGATATGTCAATAATTATTAGTTCTTGTTTTTAATCTATAAAGCTAGGTATGACACAAAGATATGAATATAATACGATATAGAAATAGCAAAACGACAAATCTAAAAATAAGTAGGATATAGTAATTGTATATAATATATATATGTGATACCATATTATGATCCAAGGTGTAGTTTCTAAGAATAAAAATAAATCTTGAACCATAACCAACTAGCTAAAGCTTTTAGGTTAGTTGGTAACTAGTAACTTGATAGATAGCAAAACGATAACATCTAAAAATAAGTAGGATATAGTAATTGTATATTATATATATATGTGATACCATATTATGATCTAAGGTGTAGTTTCTAAGAATAAAAATAAATCTTGAACCATAACCAACTAGCTAAAGCTTTTAGGTCAGTTAGTAACTAGTAACTTGATAGCATTAGAGCCAGATATCTTAAGTTCAAATCTTAGTAACACCCAATTATCTCTAACATAAGGCTAATAAAAGAAAAAAGATCTATGTTTCATTAAGTCCATGCTGCAACATTAGCATGCGTGTGAGATGTGTAAAAATATAAATAATTTTTGGGCCATAATCTACTAGCTTAAGCTTTTAGGTTAGTTGATAACTAGTAACATAACAAAACTCATATACTACACCAGAATAAACCTAGTAAACATGAATTTAACAAGTATCTTTTTAACATATACTTTTATATTCTCAAATATTTTTGATATTATTAAAAGCAGTATCATAGACAATCATACCTAAAAAGTGAATATTATTTAGCATAAACCAAGTTTTATAAAATTCTAAATTTAGAATAATATCATATACTATGTTCAATCGCTTCTTAATTATTCATAAAATATCTTGGTGAGATAAGTCTTAAAAACAAATAAATGGGCTAGGTTTAATTTCAATCTAAACCCAAAACAACCAAAATATCTCAATGCAAGAAAGATAAAAATAATAACATTAATAAATAGTACAATTATTGAAATGCAAACAAGACCCAAATACATTAAATGTATTCCAAGCCTCTACTCACTGAATAAATGAATAAAATAAAAAAAAAACTATCCTATCTACACTACAGGCCTAGTTGAGATAAGAAATCAAGTGTCATGACTGAAGCCTAACAAAAGCAACGGCATGCTTGGAAACCACAATAAGGTGTCAAAAGAGCTAAATAAAGCAATGTCACTAGCATCTGAGGGCTATAAGAAAGGTTTGGCTAAGGTAAGGGAAGTAACAACGTGTAGATACTGGATCTTTTTGTGATGCTAGAATTCAAGCATGCATAAAGCGCTCACATGAACCTAGCACACTGCTTGTCCACCGTGAATCGTAAAATCTAAGCATGCACAATCTTTCATGCATAAGCCTCCATTTTTTAGAATTATACCCATGCTACAAAAATCTAATTATTTTAGATGTTTAACACCTAAATCTTTAATGTTATATATTAAATAAAAAATCATTTAAAAATTATAAATCATACCACAAAGTTATTAATTTAACATTTAAATGAAATATTCTCTTAATACATTTATACATTTGTGCATTTTAACATGTATATTATGTATTTTAACATGTATAATAGGATGTGATCAATTTCTAAGATCTCTTTCCTTATATATATTATATTTAAAGAAAACTATATTTATATACCATATTATATTATACATGTTAAAATACCAAAAAAAGAGCTCTTAGAAATTGATCATATTCTATTATACATGTTAAAATACATAATAAACATATTAAAATGCACAAATGTATAAATGTATTAAGAGAATATTTCATTTAAATGTTAAATTAATAACTTTGTGGTATGATTTATAATTTTAATATAAATTTTGTAGCCAATAATTCAAGATTTGGGTGTCACATACAAGAAATAGTAAAATTTTAGCAGCATGGGTGTAATTCTCCCCCTTCTTTTTATGGTGGATTTGACAGTCTGATCCAACATATAGGCTTTTACATTTAATAGAAAATATTAGGATTTATCCAAAAAAAAATATTAAAGAGCATCGAACCCAAATTGTCATCTTAAAAATGAAAAATAAAAAAAATGATATGCCACCTAATGTATCAAATGTATCTCGGTCATATATTAGGGAGCATCGGTATTTGATAATACAAATTCGTTAGATTTCATAAAGTATTGAAGCTTCATAATATTTAATACAAGTTCTTTGAGACAATATGTATTTGTATGCAATGGACATAAATGTGTCATAATGTTTACATACAAACACAAGGCCATCCATTAACCCCTGAAATACAACTTCGAAGATATCCAATACTGATAAAAGCAAAGGAGTGATGCTATAGCATGAAACATGATAATGGCAAACAAATCAATTTAAAAGTTAAAGTACCTGTTCCTGCTGGAGAAGTTGCAATTTTCTGCTATATAGATTGATGTACTTCCGACGTTTAACACTACATAGGAAAAATATTGACAAACTTATATTATAGCAAATTATGTACCTGGTTTAATTAAATTTTAAAAAAAGGCTTATGATAAAGCCCAAAAAAAATACTTTGGAAAGTCTTGAAAGAAAAAATAGTTTGCACTACTTATATTGATATTATTAAAAACATATACAAAGGAGCTATTATTTGTATTCGAACATAAGAGCTTTACTAAGAATTTTTTTATTACAGTTGAATTACATTAGGGTTCAACATTAAGTTCATATTTCTTAATATTAGTTATGGAATTCTTGACTAGACACATTCAAAAGAGTATTTTAGGATATGCTTTTTATAGATGATATTATTCATATTGATAAGACTAGAAATGAAGAAAATGCGGCATTCGAGCTATGGAGAAATGCTATAAAGCCTAAAAGTTTTCGTTTCAATATGCTTAAAACTAAATACATGAAGTGCAAAATTACTTAAAATAAAAGCACTTATATTAAGGTGTGATAATTAGTGATTAAGTTATTAGGAATGAGCAGTTTAGATGTTTTAAATCAATTATAGATGTAAAATAATAATAAAATAGATAGTGATATTATTAACAGAATCCAAATAAATAGATTAAAATAAAAAAATGCATCTAGTATTTTGTGTGATAAAAAAATATAACAAAAATTTAAAATTTTATAGGACAGTAACAAGATCAGTAATGTTATGAAACACTAGCTGTTGGCCTGCAAAGCAAAAACAAATAAACAAAATAAATGTAGCAAAAATGAAAATACTAAAGTGGATTAGTAAGTATATACGAAGAGATAAGATGAAAAATAAGAACATCCGTGTTGGATAACTACAATTGAGGATAAGCTCATAAAGAGTCGGCATAGATGGTTTGAACATATATTGTGAGTTGACTGAAACTTCAGTAAAAAGAATTGGATTATTGAATCTTGCCCATGTAAAAAGAGAAAAAAAGAAAAACTAAAAAAGACAACAAAAAACTATAAGAAATAACTTTGCATACTTAAAACTAAATGAGGAAGTCTTATTTGATAGAGTGCAATGAAAACAAAAGACTTATGTAGTCGACCCCACTTAGTGGGATGTAACTGAAGACAACTAAAGATTAAAACTCGTATGAAGTAAATGCTCCACCATAGCAAACTATATCCAGATCATTATAGAACAAGGGATTAAAAGAAAAAGATAGGTTAATCAAGACTTCAAACAGAAGTAGTATTCTCAATAAAAAAAAAATCAATCTCGTTCACCATGGACCTTAATTTAGAACCAATACTAAGTCACCATGCTGCTGGTCAGTAAAAAAAAAACTTATAATACAGAAGAAAGCTCATAAAGTTATTATATAGAACAAAATTGAAAAAAGAAAGTGGAACCAACCAAAGGCTAGCAAAAGAACTTTAGAAAAAAGGTTTGTTTTGTGTTGATCGCATAAGATGATAGAATTAGCCCACTAGATCCACCCTAACCCCATTTTGAATGAATGAGCAGATGGTCCAATATTTTTAAAATCCTTACAGAACATTTAATTATCTTGCGCAGAGCACACTAATTCAAATCTGAATAAAAATCCTATTCTAATGTTTTCTTTGAACAGAAGGTATATATCAAATCTATCAGAGCTGAGTACACAAAATCAAAAGGGGAGAAAGGGTAGAATTTAGTCAGTATACATACTGCTGGATCAAGGGATAAGAAAAAATGCTTCATGGCCTACACTCCCAAAGGCCTGTACCCGATAGGCATCAATCCAAAGGCAACCCTTAAAGGTTCTCGCTCAAAACATATTTAACCAGAGATCTTACAAAAGACAATAAAATTCAAATTTACTAATGCATTTAACTTAAATCTACCAAAACGTTATATCTGAAGATAACAAAAAGATGTTTAACATTATCCCTTTGGAAATCAATAACATCCACACCAGGCTATGCACGTACATACATACAAATATATACAGATATAAAAACTAACATTCTTTTCCCAAGGCTACACCAGGAAATTTTTTGCAATTTCTGGCGAACATCTGCCAAAACAGAATTCAGTGCGTATTGCCACCACATCCTTTGCCATCCAGTAATCTTTTGCAATAAAGAGATTTGCGAAGGTCGAAATCGTCCATACCTATAACCAATGAAAAAAAACCAAAAATAAGATGTAATCATACAGGAAATCTAGGTTCTAAAACAGTTGCAAGGCAACAATATGATATTATCCAAAGGCAAAAAAATACCAAGACCTGTACACCAGACATGGCATGAATGAAATAAAACATTTATTCAAAAGAATGAACACAGGCTAGGTTTTTCTCTAAATCTAGGGATAAGTGTGTCTTTCTTTGAATGTCTCCAGAAAAAGAAAAGTTTAGATATAGGAGCCTGAAGATGCATTTGTTGCCCTCAAGAAGTACCTCACTACCATCTCAATTGTCAATGCCTCAAGATAAGGAGAATTCCTGCTCAGACGCTATCATGTCTATAACAAGCTGAATCTAAAAGGGAGAAGTTTCAATACCTATCAAGATTCAAACCCAAATCTAAATCTAGATCAAAAGCCGAAAGATGCAGTTCCCACAAAGCAGATGAAAGTACCAAGTCAAGGAAGAAACAATCTATTCTTGAACAAAAGGATTCTGCTTTTATATAAATCCTTTTTATTTTTTGGGGAATTTCCTAGATACCATTGAAATCCACTATATAACATACTTAGGGCTTAATTTTTCAAATTTATGTCATCTACCCAAATCTTATGAACACCAAAGAATTGTCATTCTTTACTATATGTTGCCTGTTAATAGCTCAAAATCGCACATAACCCAAATTATATATACATACATACATACATATATATAATTCCTATACTGGAGGGTCACTATTCCAATTTTTTTCCCTCGCATGCTAGTAGAGACAAGCTCATGTAGCACCTAAATTGCAAATCTCCGCTAAGGTTTCCCTAGGGAGCTCAATCGTTCTTGTTTGGCAATTATGTCATAGATTCAACTCTCCTTTTAGGTCCACTTTCTCCATCTATTCTCTCCACTAGAAGTTCACAAGAATTTCTCTCTCCTCTAACACCATCCCATAACAATTATTATACATTTTTACTCTGCAATTCGCCACTAGCCCATCACTTCAACCTCTCATAGCCTCACTACTTACCGTCGACACTGTGCTAAGCTCATGCTCCCACTGCGTCGTCACCATTAATCTCGAGGCGATTGGGGCCAACATAGTGCTCCTCCAACCCCTCCCCTTCTATTCCTCTAGATCTAGAGATGTACCTTCGATCCAACAAGTCTTCCAGCTTTGGCCATTTCACTTTAGTTATTTCTAACAAAGCTAGCACACCTCTTAGGTCCCATTTGGCCAAAGCATGTTTTGTGAATGTTTTAAGATTTTTTGAAATAGAAAGAGAGAGAATGAAAATTACTTTTATGTTATGATGCAAAATAAAATTATTTTAGAAGTAATTCCATCCAGACCCTTGAGGTAGACTTATAATTCCACGCAGGATTACAAAAACGAAAATATGTTTGGGTGCCTGTTGCCAAGAAATTTTTCACGTGGGTCCTTTTTGACAAGTTCCATAAAGTTTGGTCATTAACTGTTATTTTAAAAATTTAAAATAAATATATAACAATAAAAAAATATAAAATATATATTTAAATACTAAAAAATTACTATTATAAATTAAAATATAAAAAAAATATAAGTTGAGATTAAAATAGCAATTCAAAATACTTAAACATATTTGCAATACTTAAATATGTATTTTAAATTTTTTAAAATGACAACTAAACGAAATCAGTCAAAAAAGACTTGCACAAAAAATATTTTGTAAAGGACGAACCAAAATGGCATGTTTTTGCTTTTGTGAACTTACGTGGAATTTGGGTTATACCTCAGGAGCCTAAATGAAATTACCCCATTATTTTATTATTCAGAATTGTGTTAGATGTAAATTAAAGTTGAAGTTTTTATCAAAGTTTCTCTTTGTATGTGTAAAATGTGAAATAAAATTACTTTTTTAAGTTAAAATTTGTGTAAGAAGTAAAATAAAATTAATTTTTAATATTTGAATTTGTATATGGTGTGACATAAATATAAAATACTGATGAAAGTATTTTTAGAGGAGTTTGTGAGTTTTTTTAGCCCCAACCAAACAAGACCTTGGAATTAATGATCACTATTCAAGTAAGAAAAGTTAGGTTATTGCATCTTTTAAATATAAAAGAAGAAAGAAAAGAATAAAAAAGACATGACAAAAAATCATAAGGTATGCTCTAGCATACTTGAAGCTGAACGAGGACTTAGTTGATAAAATGCAATAGAAACAAAATGTTCATATAGCTGATCCCACCAAGTGGGGTAAAAGTTTAGTTGTTGTTGTTGTAAATGGATAGTCGGATTCATCATCTTTTTATGATGAAAATGATCATACAGACCAACCAATATCTTTAAGTACACTTGCAATTCCTTGAAGATGACCCATGAATTTCATGTCTCCAACTTGATAAAATCAACCGGGATATTAGCTTCCAGGATATCCTTACCTTTTCTCTAATTGGCATCCAGCGACTTGCAGCTTATTTCTTTGCCAAAACAAGGCTACCTTAAAGAGAGATTTATTCCAGTCTACACTCAACAGCGAATCAATTGAAAAGGCAAGAAATGATGCAACAGTCAATACAGAACCAACATACCAACAGCAAGTAAAATTGCAGCAGTTGATGCATACGAAATGAACAATCGCATAAGGAATAGGCAATGGTACCTCTCCTTTAGTGCACATATGGAGAAGTAGTCACAGAGACTTAGAATCTGATGCAGCTGTGCCTCATTTAGTGAGACGGACTAATGAACATAAGCAACAAATTTCAAAAAGTTAGAATTTTCGAAATACCATAATGAAAGCAGCAAAATTCAAATAATCATATAAATTTGCCTTTGCATGGCATGGGAACCAACCAAGGAAGTAAGATCAAAGTCAACAGCATACTGAAGTGCATTTTCAAGCTTTCCGGATTTACTTGCCTATGGAAAATATTCTGCCGGACATTAGCCTTCAGAAAAAGAGAAATCTCAACGTTAAGCAACAAGAATGTCCATTGCCACATAAGGCATACGTGGAATGTCTTTTTAAGTATATTGGATGAGAAAAATAAAACAAATTTCAGAAGCAAGGACATCATGAAAAATAGTAATTAATTAACATACCAGTACAAATATTCTGATGTCACATGGATGCAGAATATAGTTCTCTCTTTCATAGTCAGACTCAATTACACAGTATTTTTGAGAGTCCAGTAAAGCGGGAAAACCAAACAACTTTGCTTCTCCCTCAAACAAGTTGCAGTAAAGGCTGACATCAGATATCTCAATGATCTTGCTTACTTGACCATATTTAGATTTCCCAACCGAGTAACTGAAATTTTATGAAGCATATAAAAAAAAGGGTTTTCAAGCTTCATTTTTTTGGAAGGGGGGAATGCCATTCTAAGATACACCTAAGAAAATGTGAAATGCAGTAATGCCTCACAACTAAAACTATAAGCAAGTTGGCGAGAGCTGTAAGAATGAACAAAAAAGTTATCAAAAGTAAAAATATATACACTAAAAAATTTAAAGAGTAAATATCATCTAGGTCCTAAGGTTAGGGAGTATCATGCAAGACAATGATTTTGAAAATCGATTATTTGAGGCCTGAACTTCATTCTAGGTCCCATTAAAAAGCTAACAGAATAGCTTAAATTGACAATTTAAGCCCTATGTCTATCCTCGTCTCTTTCTCTCTCCACCTACTTCTTTTCTCTATCTTTATCTTGTCAATTGTTTTTTCCGTCGATGGTCTCACTACCTTCTTACCACCACCATCAGCCTCACTGCCGTTGACGACCTAGCCTACAACGATTCTGCCATCCCCTTCATTCTCTTCGCCAAGAAGAGGTAGAAAGAAAGAGAAAGGAAGAGGAGGAGGAAGGGCTCTTCCCCTTCCTCCATCCTCTTCACCAAGGGGAAAGAGAGAGAGAGTGTGTGTGAGAGAGTGAGAGGATGAGAAGCCACCTCCCTGAAAGGAGGCCACCTCCCATCCCATTCTCTTTATCCTCTTCCCCCATCCCCACACTCTCTTTCTCTCATGCGAGCTATAGCAGGAAGATACCAGCTTCCTCTTTCCTCCCTTTTCTTTCTACTTTTGCTATCACCTATCTATTATTCAGTAAGACCCATGGCCTGAGCAAGTGGGGGAAAGAGGAAGAGAGATCGCCAAATCATGTGAGATTCGCCTCCACCAATGAAGATGGTAGCCCATCGGGCCCTTACCTCCCACTGATGCCGCACCGCCAATCCCTTCCTTCACATTGCGAAGCACGATTTGACTCTCGACAGTCGAAAAATCTAAAAACTAAATCATTCAAAAGGACCTCATTGAAACATTTATATTGACCATAGGGGCAGTCGAAAAAATTTACAAAACCTAATACTCAAATAAAGGATTTTTAAAATCATGCTAACTTTAAGGACCTAAATAATATGTATCCAAATTTAAAAATTGTAGAGGCTAGTCAAATATAAGAAAATAAAAAAAAATATCCCATTTAGACTAAAAAAATGAATGTTGGAGCTAAATGCCACATCTATAACAGCTCAAGCATAATTCACTTGATTTTAAATATAAAATAAAAACCCAATAACAGGGCATGTTTCTCCATTAGAGCAATATTCCATATGCTTACATGATATTTAGCAGTAAATGTACAACTTATGTATAACAGTCACGCATGCGCAAAATAAGTATCATGATTCCTAACAACAACGATAACAAAATCATAATCCCAAAAAAATGTGGTCAACTACAAAGATTTCTCTTCATTCAGTGTGTCATTTTTTGGAATACAAAAAATGATACAAAGTCACTGTTTACGGCCCTATCCAAAGACAACATTTCTGGAACACCACGTCCTCTCTCTAGTTGGGAGAAACAATAAGGGATGAGTAACGATGAAGAGAAGAAAAACAAAAGTTTAGCATAGGAATAAAAAAATAAGTACTTATGCATAAAATCTTTTAAGTAAAAAGTCTAATTCTTTTTTACATTTCATGTAAACAATTACTTTAATATTACAAACTGAATGTGACACCTACAATGATTCAAGCATGATTACCTTGTGCAAACTTCTTGAACTTTGAAATATAAAATACCTAATCGATAAAAGATTGCTTCTCAGAAGGAAGCTATTCTTGGTGAATATTCACATGCATATGAAAAATAAACAACAGTTACAAAAGTAAAATACTCACAGAGGAGAAATGTGCCTTTGGATATCAGTCATGACTGTAAGGGTTCTTAATTTTAAACCAAATACGAATTCTCCCTAAAGAAAAAGTAAAAAGTTTATTAATGACCTAACATGTTTCAAGTATGCAATATGCAGAACAATAACACCAAATATTCCAAAAGAAATAAAATGAGGAATTATGAGTAGAGATTAGCACGTGCGAATGTAAGTTAAAGAATGCATCGTTTCCCATGATAATACAAGGCCAAGTTTACTTAGCTATTGAAATTGTTATCAAAAGATTTATCCTACAAAATTTCATAAAGGTCTATAAACTGGAAAATTGTAAAAGTACCAAGCATTCACAAAGCCATCATTAGTAGGACCAACCAAATTAAAAGAGTTCAGATAGTTTCAGCAGTAGGTATATGAATTTATTTTCCAAATATTTAGTTTAGTGTAACATGGTTGATATACAGTTGAACAAGCTAGCCAAAAAATATACAAAAACATTCTATTTAAAATAACATGGAAATACATCATACACAAGAACAGGAGGTTATCACTGCAAGACTAAAAAAGTGAGTCAGCATTAGTAGTCATATGCTTGCAGAGCAAATAAGTAGTTTTTTCTATTCAAACCACGACATCTCCAAGGGGAAAATAGATAAACAAGTAGTATACTACAGCATCACATTCTTATATAGATTATCAGGAATTTGCTGTTTGGCTTTATTATGGTTTAGATTTTATTCATTTTCACCTACACTTGTTTTATAGAGTTATAATATATTATTTGGCCTATGTTTGATAGGTCCCATCTTACAAAAATAAGAAGATGAAAACCAACTATGTTTCATGTCTTACACAAATCTGAAAATAAAAAATAGCTATTTCACACTCTATATATATCCCAAGCCGAAAACTAATTCACTTTCACATCCAACACAAATTCCAAGATGAAATTAACTTCATATCTTGCACAACTCTAATATGAAGACTAATTTTACCCCACATCCTCAACAACATTAAAGTTCCCAAAGGATAAGACTATATACCATCTATTCTCACGGTGTAGTCATTTCTTCACAACCACCAAATTTGTAATGCATGTACTTTGTCAATGTCTAGCAACTTTGCTTCTAGGGTGCCAATCCACTATTCAAACTTTTAATTAATACTTTCACAAGTCTCATCTATGAGAGCTATATCTATAAAAAGCATGCACCATGAAATCTCACATTGAATATTCTTAATTAAGTTGTCTATCTCAAGGGAAAAAAACAATCTTAAAGCATAACTTTTATGTAGTTCAATCACACTAGAGAACTTCAAATTGCTGGGAACTCCTCCAAATATTCACACTACTAATGCAAGCCTTTCATAACATTAATAAAAGAAAGCCCAGCTCTAAGCTGTTTAGGAATAGTGACATTTAGTTTCTCAAACATAATGAACCATTTCTCTTTCTCGATGCCCACTAAAGAACGTCTCTCAACGCACTGTCATATGCTTTCTCAAATCAATATTCTACATCATTTTTGCATCTAGATACTTATCTATCAAGACAAGACAGGGATTCAAAGTGTGATTTATATGATTGATCCCTCTATAATCAGAATGAATTTGTACATCTCTCTACTTTTTAAATAGGAAAAATAACCCCCCCCCCTCATGAGAAAATCTCTTACTGTATCTCGTTAAGGAGACTCAAACATCACAATGCGCCAATGACACGTGAAACTTTTCTCATTTAGATAAGGATCCTATCAACCCTACAACTTTTACAAGACGTCTCTTAAGTTCATTTCTTCTTCCTTAAAAACTACCATGCACGCCAAAATCACTTTTTTTTCATTGAAGATCTTATTAAAAGTATATCCATTTTACTTGGATACTTTCATCATTGAACAAAAAACAATAATCCATTTTTTAAACATAGTGATTTAACCTTTTTTTTCCCCAAAAATCTCTATTAGTTCCCTCTTAAGCTCTTTTAAAATTTTAGTACATCTCAATAATCTTTAAACTTCAATAGTTGTTGCTCAAAACAAAAAAAATCAATAGCTCTTTTTAATATCTCGAAATTGCCTACTTGAGTGACCAGCAAATTCTAAATTAGGCTCTGATTGGCATCAATTTGCTTTATGAAAAAGGGTCATATTGTATAGTTGTATAAAAAGTGCTATTAGATAATGTTATTTTGTTTATTTAGCAAACTATTGTTAAAAAGTTACTATCAGAACCAAAACTATTTGATAAATACTGTTGTGTTGTGTGAAAAATTTATGCTTTTGAACAAACTAGACATATAAATAATGCCATTTTTATAACATAAATTTTATTAATGAATAATAAACATATATACAAATAAAATTTAATACTTTGATATGCCTTTTATTTTTTAAATGATAAAGATTATGAAATATACATTACTATTACATATAATAATTATATTTAAATTGTTGATAGATCTTAAATTATATATATTTTAATTGGTAGTTATATATAATAATTTTAATTATAGCTATTATAAATTATTTTAAAATTTTGACGTATAATTAGAAATACTATTGATAAATAGATTATATTTATAATACTATTTTAATATGATTATTACTATATATAATGTTACATATTTATAATAATAAATAAATAATTATATAAAATGCTATAACATATAATTAATTATGTTATAGCAAATATAATAAAAATATTGATATATAAAATTGTAAATGCATCAACATAAGATGTAATTATTTAATTATTATTTAAAACAAAATTATATATCAACTCATATAACATATTTAATATTAATTTATATATACATAGTTATATATATCATAATATAACATAATTATATATTTATATTGCTTATATTATATTTATTAAATATATAATATTATGTTTATTATTATATAATGACTATATGATGAATAATTAAAGCGTGATTATTTAAAATTTAATTATTTTGAGGATATTTTCATCCAAAGTTAACTGCAGCAAAAGCATCATTCTCAAAAAGCTATTTTTTAGCTTTCCCCCATAACTGTTTTTAGTTTTACAAAAAACTAAAGTATCTTCAAAAGTTGTTTTACCAAACACAATATTTAACTTTCAATTGTATAAAGAAATGTGTTTTTGCACCAAAAAGCTTTCCCAAATACAGCCTTAGAACCACACTCATTGCATAAAAATATTTATAACTACTATTACTTAACTTTCATTTTGTAAACTATTCAGGATTGCTAATTTAGTAGCCATTTTCAATATACATGTTTAAAAACAAGAGAACAGAAGAAATAAGAAGGCAGCCTATCAAAACTTGACTATCCACAAAAATGCTCGAGAAGAACAGTGATACCTGATCATTGTGAGAATCAATGTATATGATGTGAACATTCCTTATTGACACTTGGATGCTGTCAAGAATCTATGGACGTGCAACAAATATTAGCTAGTATTATTTCTATTTACATCCAAAGCAGCTCACCAATATTCAATCTTAGTATCTTCACCTTTGTGGTAATGTAGGATATGAACGATTGTCCAGTGTTATTATCTGTGTAGAAAGGAATCAAAAGAAATATTTTAAGAAAAACAGGCTTTAAGAACTTGGAACTCCATTCACATAAGGGATTGGAGAATGCAGAAATGTAATAGCTTAAAGTTTTTGCCTTCCAAATAAGCTGTTTGAGAAAAATGCAACAAGAAATACGAAGGGCCTCCTTTAGCAGCCCACACATGTGCACACCCATTGCATGCAGACCCGCAAAATGGATAAACATGCACATTTGCACATGTTCATCATCTACAGTCATGAGCACTACTCTCATTTGGTAGTTGTATGCTTTGAGATTAGTTTTGGTTATTTTGAAGATGGAGAGAGAAAATTTATTTTAGGGTAAATTACATTCAAGTCCCTGAGCTTAAATCATAGTATCATGCAAGTCTACAATTTTGAATTAGTATTATCAGGGTCCTTGACTTTTGCTATAATTATCAAATAAGTCCTTTCTCTATTTTTTTATTATTAAATTTTTTAAAATTACTAAATTATCTCTTTCTCTCTATCCCTCTCTTCCCCCCTTTATCTCTCTCACTAAGGCCATCAGCAGTGAAGGGGGGTAGGGATGCCCTCACTCATTCTCTTTCTCTCCCACCATCCTAGAGAAAGAGAGGAAGAGAGGATGCGAGGTGGGGGGGGGCTTTGACTCTCTTCCCTAGCTAGCAACCGTACCGCCCGTCTCCGCCGACTAGAGTCCCCTTCGCCCCCTCCGCCAGTAGGAGAGAGAGCTAGAGCCAGACGGGATACAGGAGGGACAATTTTTGAAACTTTTCAAAATCATAGACCTAAATGATATTATGCCCTAAACTTAAGACCTAAATGTAATTTATCTTTTATTTTAATATTATGATGTAAAATAAAATTATTTCAAATATAAAATAAAGTTGATTTCTTTATTAAAGTATGAGCACAATGTAAAATAAAATAAAATTTTAATGTTGAAAATTGTATATGACACGAAATAAAATTAATTTATAATATTGAAATTTGTGTAGAATATGAAATAAATATACACAATTAGTAGAAGTATCTTTTAAAATAGATTACAATGTTTAGAGTCATATGCCGAGCAAAGGCTACTAAGTGTTTTAGGAAAATATTTGAAACTTTTTTTACTGCATAAGAAAATAAATTTTAATACTTCATTTTATGCAGATCTCTCTTTATATGACCTCTTCGTTTCACTATTCATTTTTCTTTTTATTCCATACACATCAAATTTATCTCCCACATCTTATCTTCAGGTCCCGATCCATTCTAATCCCCAATTACCAAAACATATTTTTTATAGTCCTACCTTATACAAATAATCATGTTTCACATGTTGAGCCTATAATAATTCTGGTTCCTAAGTTCAGCAAAATATTCATCTCAGCATTCCCGTTATTACAACACAAACGTACATCACCTATATTTATATCTATACTACATATAAACGGGAGACTTTAGATGAAAAAACAATTGTCCATTTCTTAAAAAAGAATCTCAACAATACATTATCCAATCACAATTGTCCATCCTTAATTTTGCATGTGTAGCCACCACGCCTAGTCACCTGCCATTTTCCAAAGATTAGTCGGAGGATTTGATACAAAATTATAATATAATCATTCCATTTTGATTTTAAAATATTTAAATAATTATTCATAATATAGTTATAATTTCATCACAATTCTTTTCACTGGTCTTAGCTATAGCTCATAAGAAATTATAATTAAATCCACATATTTGTATTAATCTTCATCTTAACTCCGAAGTTCTTATAACAAAAATTATAATATGTCATCCCGATTTTTCTTAGTCTTGATTTTAAGTCCTAACAAATTGAAATTTGGTTCCTCAATTTCTCTTAGATCCAAATTCCTTACAATAACAATTATGATTTTTCCTAGAGTTGACTTTAGGTCTTAAAATAAAAATTTCGTCTCTCAATTTCTCTTATTCCTGTTCTTAAATCCAATATTTTTTCAAAAAAAATTATAATTGTCTTTGGTCTTAAAAAAAAAGAGTTTTACATACAGGACATGAAATTTACACGAAATTACACATTTCACCATCAATTCGTAAATATTACCACTATTACACCATATTCATTTAAATTTTACGCATTTCACATATTTCACATATTTCATATACTTTATAATATTATATGTAAATTCAAATGCATAAATTCATTAATATTTAAATTCTAATATATATTTTTATTTTTTACTGTAAACACATCAATTTTCTTACTTCAATTAAAAATTATAGTCATATGGATTTAAATTCGGCACCCTAATTGAAAATTTTAAATAGGATAAATAAATTAAAATACATAAATTCATAAATATTTAAATTATTATTTATATAAATTAATTTATTTATAATATTTAATTAATATATTAATAATATAGTTAAGATAAAGGCCAATTTAGAAATGTGAAGTTCATCATCAAAGAATATGGTGTGAAATATGTGAAATGCGTAAAATTTAAATGAATATGGTGTGATAGTGGTAATATTTATGAATTGATGATGAAATGCGTAATTTCATGTAAATTTCATGTCTTGTATGTAAAACCCCCTAAAAAAATATATAATTTGGCTCCCTACTTTCCCTTAATATTGGTCTTAGATCCTTATTTCATATATTTCAATTTCTCATAGTCTTGATCTTAAGTTATAAGAAATTATAATTTTGTCTCCCAATTTCTCTTAATCCTGGCCCTATCTTCAATTTGTTTCTGTATGTCTTAAGTTATAAAAAATTATAATCCCCTAATTTCTCTTATTTTTAGTCTTATTCCCAAATTCCATAGAATAGAAATTATTATTTGGCCACATTTAATTTTTTAAATTAAAAATTAATGCAATTATATTATGAAAATTTATAATATAGTATCTTTATTTTGATATAATAATATTTAAGTAAATATTCATAATTTTATTTATAATCGTTGCCTTAGTTTCTAAGAAATTATAATTGTCCTCTAATTTCTATTAACCTTTGACTTAGGTCCTAATTTTCTATAATACAAAATTATAATTTAGAACTCTAATTTTTCTTAACCTTGTATAAATTATAATTTGGTCTTTAATTTCTCTTAATCTTCATCGCAAACCCTAATATCTTACACTGAAAATAATAATTTTACATGCAATTTTTTTCTTAGTCATAGTATTTGGTCTTAAAAAATTATAATTCGGTCCCTTAATTTCCCTAAGTATTTGCGTTAGATCCAAATTCCTTAGGATACAAAATTATAATTTGATAATTTCTTAGTATTAACCTTAGATCCTAATTCCTTACAAAGAAAATAATAACTTTGTAAAAAATTATAATTTGATCCCTCAATTTCTCTTAGTCCTTATCTTAGATCCTAATTTCTTAAAAAATAATAATAATTTAATCCTCAATTTTTCTTAAACTTGGTCTAGATCCAAAGAACGTAAAACTTGGTCTCGCTTTTTCTTAGATTTCTTCTTAAATCCTAATACCTTATAATAGAAATCACAATTTAATCCCCTAGTTATGTAAGTTTTTGTCTTAAGTCTAAAAAATTATAATTTGATCTAGTACTTCTATTAGTTTTGGTCATTGGTTCTAAGAAATTATAATTTAATCTTCCTATTTTTCTTAGTCTTAATATTGGTCCTAATTTCATAAAACAAAAATTACAATTTGATCCCCAATTTCTCTTAGTATTGGCCTTAGATCTTAATTCTTTACAACGAAAATTATAATTTAATCTCTCAATTTCTCTTGATCTTAGTTTAAATATTATTTTTCAATATATTTATAATAATAATTATTATTAAGATATGTTTCTAATAAAGCACATTCAATGCACGTGCACAATCACCTGGTTGAAATAATATCCAAAGCTCAAATTCATACACAACACAGCTCAGCAAGTTAAGATAAAAAGGGTAAAACCTTCTTTCGAATGTTCAATAACAAGATACATGAGATGTACAGGGACCAAGCACAAAATTTCTAACTAAGAAAATTCAACTTCTAAGTTACAGATCAGTATCGCAAGAAAACGAAAAATACCTGACACTCGTCTCGAAAATTTTGCCAATTCTATTGCATTCAGTTTGGCCATTTTGCCAGCTATTTCTCTCTTGTCCACTGAATCAGAGCTCCACTATTAAACAAAACAGCAAGAAATCATTGGAAAATCTATAGTATTCTTAACAATTACAGCACTCAAACGACCAAAAACCACCATATTTGACATGCAAACAGTTTAGACAGAAGATGTTGCAAATGGTCCTGTTAACATGCCTCATTATCTTCACGCTGGCAAGCACATATGAAAACATCCTCTAAGACAACAATAATAGGCTCTCGACCAAGCGTTTTCCAAGGAATTCTGATGCTCAACTTTCCAACTTGTCCTGCCAAAATCATGGAAACCTTTAATTGTACTGACACACACAAAAATGACGAGAAGTCACATAATAACAGTGCGAGGAGGCCAAACCAAGGACAATCAAGATTGCATCCATAATCAATCACCCACCTCAAAAATTTTGTATTTTATTTTTTTGGGAGGGTGTCAGGAATGTCTGATTCAGAGCATAAAATGCAGACCCACAAAATTTCAAGGGAGTTCACTTGGATGCGAAAGCCAACACAGACTCACATAATATATGTGATTAAGTTGTCGCCTAAACCTAAATAAGAATCTCTTTCTCTGGTTTGGATGCCAACCCCTCCCTCATTCAATCATTCCCAATCATTAAAAACATACACTAGGGAGGGAAAGAGACACAAGTAAAGGGATTTGAGTCTCTTGCAGCCATTTATTATTGCCCTGAGTTGTATTGAAAGACTGTAAGGAACATTTCAGAGAATGAGAGAAAGATAAAATCTTGCTGGAAATATTTCAGCCATACACAACCACAACTGATCAAAGGCTTTATTTTCACATTTACCATTTCAAGATGAAATGATATAACAAAAAGGACAGCAATCTTGCTCAGTTTTATCTATAGCATCTTAGAAAGGATTGAAAGTAGCTGCAGCTTGAGCTTCAAATTATCAAGGGATAAGTTGGAAGGTGACTCATTGGAGATCATCAAGCAAGTGGCCAGTGGCATAAGCCAATAGTAACAGCAGACCCCAACCTAGAAGAACAGTTTAATACAAGACATTGTAAAGCTTCTTTTGTGCTTTCCTTTATGTAAAATCTCTTGTATGCAAAGAGTTGTAAACTGTGTTACAGATTACTTAGCAGATAATAGCAACCATAGGAGATTTTATCTGAGATAAGGGGTACGTCCCTTCCCAGTTATTATTGTACATACCCAAGGAGAGGCCATAACTAATGTACTGTTGTACCTTTGCTTTTAATTAATGCAACGTTTAGGCTACAATTTATATATGTGTGCATATATGTGTGTGTGTGTGTATCCTCAACTTTGAACCCCAAAATATGCCTGCCTACCTCTATTCTATGAGATAACACAGAGAGCCATAAGTTCACCCCCAACAAAGCTATACTCTTTCACCAATTCGAGTTACCATTGTTGATCCATTAGCTACCGATCTAGTAGAGTCAAACTAAAAAGGAGTACAAATGATCAAGTAGTAAAGCAATCAACAACAAAGAGAGGCGCATTTCTTGAGAATTAGAAGGTTCATTGGTTGATTTTTACACAACAAAATTATATCAACTCAAAGCTTTAGTTTTTGGATACTTATCATACTTGAATTTGAGATAAGAGGATCTAGTTCATATGATTTGGAATGTTCAGTTTTCTATTGATTTTTCTTCGTTGCTTTATATGGATAATAGACTCATTAATCTGAGCATATAAATGATATGTTTAAAATAAAGCATGTTGTTATGATGATCTACACGTTATTCGAATTATTTTTCATGTTTACAATTATTTATTATGCAAAGATATAGTATCTAATGTGATATGCATCCATATCGACAAGTATATGATATGAGATCATCATGACAAGATGTTGATTTTCAGATCATCATAGAGGAATGATGAGCATGTTAGAACAACTAATCACGTGATTGATCATATTCTTGTAGACCCAAAGGAGGCATTCCAAGGCATTTTTAAATTAGACTTGGAATATACGCCTCATTGTTATTTACAGGAGAAAGGCATCCCAAAGAGCTATTAGGATTGATACCTGATTTTGAGAACCACGGAATATAACAAGGCTGATCGAGAACTCCCTAAAGAAATAAAAAATTACTGCATATGCATATAAATATGGTATTATATATAGGATATTATTTATTAAAGAGTTTGTTAACTATATGGATAATGTCATCTGTTTTATTTCTATTACACTTTTATGTAAATATATATTAAGTGAGCATATCATATAATTTAGTGATTACTGAGTTCACGAGAACTCATCCTTTATTTACTTACAAGTTCCTCACAGACACTACAAGAAAGACCTAGATCGTGACATTTGGTATCTTTCTTAAAAGCACATAAAATTGGCCACTTAACACACAATTTTAATGTATTATTTCACATGAGAAAAAAATCCATTACTAAATAGATAGTTAATACTCCATAATTGGCAAGCTATGCAAAGGATGAGAAGGGTAGAGGATTAATGTTGAACAAGGTGGAGAAATATGTTAATACAACGAAATAAGAAGCGACTAAGAATTCTGATGTTGATCTTGAAACTATGACCAAGATGTAAATGAAGAACAACATATAATATAAACAATGAATAATTGAACAGACTCTCACGCTGTAATTGAAGGCTAAATATTGTGACAAAAGAATGAAACAATAGTAGCATTCCATTAGCTAAAGGATAGAATCAGCGAATAGTTACAGCAGAAAATGCAATACAACGACAACAACAAAGATTTAATTCTGAAGTAGTTGCAGGATGCTCTGATAATTCAATGGGCCAACTTAGCCATTACATATAAACAATAGCTGGGCCACAAACTAGTTAACATGATTAATTTTAGAGTGATAAGATTGTTTAAAAGCATAAAATGGCGGGCAGTAGGGTAGTTAGCTTTCATCTAAAGCTAACCACCCTACTACTAGTCGTCTTACCATTTAGAATATCGCATGCAATGATTACCTTCCATTTCTTCTTCATGGTAAGGAGTAAAATAACACAGAAGAAATAAAACAAGAACGCGAATGAACTTTTTTGCTAATAATATTCCACAGGTAAAAGCCTCCTATTCTAATGACTTGTTACGACCTACAATAGGCAGAATCTTGAGTGAAGGAATCTAATATTCAGTATTCAAGCATGTACAAGAATAAACAATAAAGGAATCTTTGGTTAAAAAAAAAAAGGAATCTTTGGTGAAGTTTCACTTGCCAATCACCAACCCAAGGCAACACTAATACCCATGGTATCCACAATTTTGCACCCTTACCATGTCAATTAGAGTGGCAAGAGATATCTGTCCCAAGAGGGGCACCAGCCTGGTGCCATCTTTTGTAATCAATATCTGAGAGGAGAAGATGGTGGATTTCCTAAACTAAAAACTTTTTCACTAATCTAAAAGCATATTTGCAATTTTTTTAACTCTTGGGTAGTTATTTTTAACAGAAAAAATATAAAAGAACTTATATTCATGATTTAAAAACCATGTTTTCTGGAACTTTACTTGCTAGAATTATTTTGATCTCTGTTACATCTTTTGCATACAAACTTGATGCATATTAGTTTCAAAAAGTAAGATCTCACTTTCATGGAGATTAGAGAACCTTTACGCTTATTTTGGTAATCTGATTCCTGAGTTGCAAGTTGGAACATGCAATACGGTAAAAGTATGTAACAAATCAATATAGTCATGGTTGATGATACGAAACACCTGTTGTAGTGTCAATACAAGTGTGATAAGGAATGATTTAAAAGATTGTTATTCCCGTGATTTGTTCACAAATTTATACTAAGACTAGGTGATAAGTGATTCCATTATGAGGGTATCAAGGAACTAGAAATAGAAGATATTAGTTGTTAGCAGTTGGTACAGGGAAATGTGTTCCATCTTAGCATCTTAGTAATTGGAAACACAAGACATTACATACTTGATATGACTAAAATAGAGTCCATTTGACAATCGTAAGTAAACCAGCACTTTGGCTAACTAGCTTGTAGTTTTCCATGTTTCCCCATTTACTTTGACGTACATAAGTTGATTGTGAGTAAAGGAGATAGCAAGATTTTGTAGATCTTCCTTAAGGCCACTCCCTGCTTATCAAATATCTAGCAACAGCTTGGCCATTTCCATCTACATGTGGATGGCATAATGATAACCAAATCATTCATAGTCTAAAAGAATATTTTTTGTAAAGCCCAAACTTGTTTATTTAAATGAAAGTAGAGGAAAAAACCCGAGCTAATACCTACTATGGGCTAGCAGTGTGAACTAGTCAATCTACTCCCTAAAGTGGTAGCAACATCTCCGGTTGCAAGAGCAAATCAAATAGCTCAAACATTTTAAAATCAAATAATCTTAAATGTTAATGAATACTTTTTTGGCTATGTAATTTACTAGCTTTTTATTGTTTATGCTTTCCTTCAAATTCCCTAGATCATGACAGTATATCGATAGTACTTATGGAATGCCCATTCCCATAAACAATTTTAAAAAAATAATTTTAGATTTACTAATCAAACACAGTTGTTCTTGGGAAAACAAGAATTATTCCATTACTCTAGAAAAAGTAGTAGTTTATTTTCTATATCACTTTGTAATTGTTTGATTTTTAAGCTATGGACAGTTTTTTGGGACTGTAAGAGGTTGATTCACATCAACTACTTTATTGTGCAAGTTTTACCAAGAAACAATAGCCAAACAAGTAGATGCATTCAAATGGTAGCTTATAAAAATGATGAAGCTTTAGATGATGAAGAATGCCGTTCACTTAGTACGTAAGTTTGGACAAGATAACTATAAGAGACTTGTGAAAAGCACACTACTTCACAGAGGAAAAAAAAACTATTAAATAGTACAAGTACCATTCTTAAGAGCAAAAGGAAGTCGAAGATAATCAAAAGCCTCCAGAATCAATTCCACTTTCTCCAATAAAATTTCCTCTGCAAAACCA
Source organism: Apostasia ramifera (assembly GCA_019297695.1). Classification (NCBI taxonomy): domain Eukaryota; kingdom Viridiplantae; phylum Streptophyta; class Magnoliopsida; order Asparagales; family Orchidaceae; genus Apostasia; species Apostasia ramifera. The sequence goes on along the minus strand of JAEMOT010001819.1, from coordinate 154,416 downwards.
TTAAGATAATGCAGGTTTACAATGCAATAAAAGCAATGTCCAAAGCAATACAAGTAATCCATATCAATTCCATTTGAAGTTCATTACATCTAGATCCATGCATAATCATAGTTAACAAATAACACTAAACAAGTAGTGACGCAGGTTGCTTGATCACAATCAACTTGAAGAATATAAATTTCTGAAAAAGCCTAAGCACCGTCTGAATGCTTCCAACAAACACCTAGTTGAATGACATGCTCATCAAACTATACTTGTCAATCAAGTTTAAAATAAAAAGATAGTAATACTACAATGCGCCACATAATATTAACATGACCTAAACAAGTATACAAGAGAGTTTCAATTCGCTAACTGTAGCAACAATAGGGCAAAAACAACTAAGAATTTTCCGGACAATGGTATATTACATGAAGATTCCAAAATTCTTATACAGTTTAAGCTTTGTTACCAAACTAAACTAGATCAATATTGAAACAGGACAAAAAGAGGATGATATACATTGAAAAATATATATATATATATATGGGACAAAAGAAGGATCATATGCTCTAAAACAAGAACAAATACGGGACAAATGTAGATGTAAAAAGCAGTATTGCAATCAAAAATTTTTAAGATAAATTATTCTCAAATATGAACAAATATTTTTAATGTTTTAATTATATGATAAAAATCGAGAAAATTTTGATCCCGTAAATTTTTATGATTTTTTATTATGTGATAAATTGAGAAAACTTCAATCCTATAAATTAAACTAATTTAGAACTCAAATTAAATTGGATTGATAGTCAGTAAGAATTTATTGTGTTACATTAAGTCATCAATTAAGATTCAATAAATCAGAATCAAATTCGAGTTCTCCCGAAATTTTAATCCAACAGCAACTATTCTCAATAGAATTTAGATTTTGGAATTTGAATGAATTTAACAATCCATTTGATCAATAACATTCAAATGAAATTAATTAACTAAAAATAATGTGAAATCAGATATATGAAAGTATTGTATTAAATGAAATCAAATTGACAATTAATAAGAATTTATTGTGTTACATTAAGGTGCCAATTAAGATTTAGTAAATCATAATTAAAATTGAGTTCTCCCATTTCCAACAACAACTACTCCTAATACAATTTAGATCTTTGACTTTGAGTGAATGAAACAATCCATTTGATCAATAACATTCAAATGAAATCAATTAACTAACAAAAATGTGAAATTAGATATAAAAATTCCTTAATTCAAAGTAATTTAGAGGCCAAGGCTCCCACAAGTTAACTCTTTGACGGCATGCTACCTTTATATGCCAAGGCATTTATAAATGATGATGACATAAGCAGTTGAATAAAGCATACTTTGAAGACATTCTTCACAAATTCCTCTACATGGGGAATAATGAGCGGTTGAATCCTTTGTTCTCATAGGATGACTACGGAAGAAAGAACCTAGACTCATGGATACTAGTCTTGCGGGAGAAGCTTCAGACAATGTTCAAGGAAAGAAACATCCTAACACTTGACAAAAGGATCTCTAGAACTATTTTTAGCTTGTTGTGTGAGGAAGAATCATGAGAAAAACTAAACGAAAATGAGAAATTATCTTATTAGATGGGTGCAACATATATGGCAGGCATGCAAAATCTATGATGGGAAGATGGCAATAAAGTGCAATAACATGGAAGGTTATAGGTAAAATTAAAAATTATTAATAACTACGAAGGGACTTTATTTGTCATATTAGAAAAATTGTAGGAACCTTTCGGCAAATTTTTAAAATTTGTGAAATAAAATATAATTAAGAGTTAATTATAGGAACTTTTTAGTAATTAACTCTTAAAATTATAAAGAATAAAAACTTGCATCAATCCAATCCAGCAATCATGGCACTCGATCCGATATGAATTGTAGATCATCTGGATGTATGCCATAAGATAAAGTTAAACTATACAAGATTACTTTTAAATTAAGGTGTAAACAGCAGCTCCTCTCCCAGTATGCAGTATAGTAACGTATAAACCAAGCAACAGTGAAACCACAAAGACAGATGAACAAAGAAAATTCACATAAACGAAGAAACATTCAGATTGTCTTCAATAAATTGCCGTAAATTTTCACTAATAGTAACGATATATACCTATTATAGTATTTGTAAACAAAAATAAGAAGTACGATGGAAACAAATAACAAGAATCGTTCCAGAGGAAGTAGAAGTAAAACAATGTTCGACCATGTGAGTTGCACATACCCTGGCATCGCCTATGCGTAAGAAAGCAGAAATACTAACGAGAAACAAGCCCTAGCCGAACATAACCAACAAAAACTGATTAAAAGGTGCTCTTTTCAAATTGCTGCAAGCTTCAACCCATTTCGAACTTATATGACGCTTATAAAGCATCAATTTCTTGACAAAAAAAAACAAAGCAATAAGACTTGGAACATACGTCAAATAAAGCACATAATTTGTAATAAACCTCATTCTTGAAATACATCATGCCCAACTGAAAACAAGTGAAAGAGAAGCCTAAAAACACAGAGAGAGGATTGTACCATTCCATAACCCGATCTTAAGCTGATCCTTTTGAATACCCTTCACGTAACGCCCGAGGTAGCCAGCAAGCACCTGGCAGACTACCCCCTCGAACATGGCGAAGGCGAGATTGACGCAAACTCTCTCACCCTCCTCGAGACGAAGCCTCAAAAGTACCGAACTTCCATGGCGGCGACCGCGAGACGCAGAGAAACCAAGAGGCGGAGATGGCCTAGAAGGCGCCTATGATTCAGGTCGGTTCGGATCAAGGCTCCATTCAGATGAGCGGTGAGAACGATCCAAGCAGGGCCGATAAACGAAGGTTCTAGCGAATTTGGCCCAACTTAAATTTTAAGATTTTGTATTTCTATTAATTTTAATTTAAGTTAATAAAAATCTAATTAATTTTAAGATATAAACTATGCCTAACTATAAAAATAAATGTTGCTTTAATATAAAATATAAATTTAAATATATTCATAATCACAAAAAATATTTTAGACACAAATCTGATTATAATAAAAAAGCATACAAATACTTTACGTATGACGAAAAAAGATATTATGCTAATAATTGTAAAAAAATATTAAAATTCTAAAAGAATAATAATTTCAATTAATAGATGAATAAAAATCTAATTAATTTTAAGTTAATTTTTGAATTGGATTAAACTTTAATTTTTAATTTTATTTTTCAATTTAAAAATTTATTTTATATATTGTATATTATTTTTTTAGTTAAATATATACATATTATATATTTATTTATAGATAGTTCTTTTAATATACACTTTAAAATACTTTAATATATATTTTATATAATATATTCATGTATATATAATATTTTAAAACACATTTAAAATGTCTACACAAATATAATTGTATAAATATTAAATTGATTTCGAATTAAATCAATTTTTTTTCAAGTGGGCAAACTTCAACTCATAAATTAATAGAGTTGAATCCGAACTAAGTAAAATACAAGTTAGTTCTTAATAAAGTTTGAAGTTTCGAAAATTTTGCTCACTCTTAGATCCAAGTTTGACTCACCTCAATTTCATTCAAATTAGATCAATGTAATAAAAAACTTAATTACAAATACACAACTAACATATAATTATATATTTATGTATAAATAATAAATAATTATATTAAATTAATAAATATATTATCTATACTTAAAAAAAAATCGAGCAAAGCTCAATTCGATACGTCAAGCTTCACGGATGAGATTTAGGTTTGACTTAAATTTGACTTGAACTTAAAACAAATCAATCAATGTCAAATTTAATTTTTAATAGGCTAATGTGACTGACCCGAACCGAACCCTATTGGATTGGGATTCGGTTCTGATCAAATTATACTGTTAGCCCTTTTTTAACCCGAAGTATTTCACACAAGAAAACTAGTGCTTTACATATTTTATGGGAATCGAATTTGCTTCTTCTCTTTAACAAAGAGAAATTCCAATGTATTTTTGGAAAGATGAGAACTATAGTCCTGTTTGGTGCGAGGACCAAAATAGTACTAATTTAAAAAACAACAACAATAATAATAAATAATTTTTTTTAATTATTCTGCACAAATTTTAATAAAAAAATATTATTATATTTCACATACTCAATAATTTTTAATAAAAATATTAACTTTATTTCACATCATAGACTAAAATACTCGATTCTAGTATTTTGATATAGGTTGTGAAGTAAAGTTTATATTTTTATTAAAAATTATTGAGTATGTGAAATAAAATAATATTTTTTAATTAAAACTTCTATAGAATGATTAAAAAAATTTATTTATTATTATTTTTTTTAACTAGTATTATTTTGGTCATGATTTTAGTCTACGCGCCAAATAGAGATAAAAATTTGTAGGTAAATGATGGTTTTATAAATATTTGTTTCTTGGGTTTGTGGATAGATGTAAACATTTGAATTTACTCTAACTGGGTCATGTATTTCAGGACTTACCTACAAATGAAAGTGCGTCCTTCTTTATGCTAGCACGATTTGTTCTCATTAAAAATAATAATAATAAAAGGAGCACTACATATATACTAATTTGTGAAATTATATTTATATATTAACTACTATTTAAAATTAATTTATAATGATGATGTAATCTTAAATATTATATAAATATCACTTAGATTAATATTTGTTAAGAATAAATAAAATATATATAAAATATTTTGTCTATAAGTTATCATCAACCCAGCCCTCTTGCAAACACCCAGCACGGGAATCACATCGTTGTAATTTGATCACCGCCAACTATTATATTGACAGCTATGTCACTTTTCACCAACTACTGAGTATTGTCGGTTGCCACCATCGGCCATTGGGGTCACTGATTGCCGCCACTAACCACCACTATCGATATTTCAATTAGCTTAATTATAGTTTAATTATAGTGTTATTAATGAAATATCATTGATATAATATTAAAGATTATAAGACAGATATATGAAAATAAATTTTGTAGAGAAATTAATATGCAAGTATATTTTTTAAAAATAATTTGTATGCAATTGCTCCAAAAATAAAAGAAAAAAAAACCACATGCCAAATTTGAAATTACGAAGCAGCACAAAAAAATGAATAAAAAGATGGAGAATTTTTTTACAGGGAGAAAAAGAATGAAAAGCTGCTAATTTAACAGAACCTGCAGACAAATGGTATTCAGCAGCAACAACAACAACAATAACTAAGCCTTAATCCCACTAAGTGGGGTCGGCTATATGAATCTTTTGTTTCCATTGTGCTCTATCAGTTACCAAATTCTTATCTAAATTTAAGTAACTAAGATCACTCCTTATAGTTTTTTGTCATGTCTTCTTTAGTCTCCCTCTTCATCTTTGTACATGGGCAAAATTCAATAACTCAATTTTTCTAACTGGAGCTTCAATCTGCCTACGATTTAGATGTTCAAACCATCTAAGCCGACTTTCTCTAAGTTTATCCTCAATTGGTGCAACACCAACTTTCTTTAGAATATACTCATTTTTCATTATATTCTTTCATGTATATCCACACATCCACCTTAACATCCTCATTTCTGCAATATTTATTTTATTTGTATATTTTTTCTTTGCAGACCAGCATTATCTGAGTTCAAGAAGATAAATTTAAATGCCTCAAATATCTGAGTTCTATGTTCAACAAGGCCTTGAACTCTGATGCAGTTTGACTAATTTTATAAGAAATCATGAGGGGAAATAAGAATGTACATGGATGATTAAAATTCTGAGTAATTATTATATCTCCTACAAATGTAAACTATAAAATCTTAGGCAAAGCAACAAGGCATTGGCGAGGTTGTAATCAACTGAATGATTTTCTTTTCTCCATGCCATCTTTGTGTAAAGTAACGCTCCATTCAACTGCATGTCACATCATGTAGTCAACTGCACTTTAACATTAAAATTTAACTACATTTTACATCACAAATATTTCGAAATAAAAATTAACTTTATTTTACATTATGCACACGTACCAAAAAAAATAACTAATTTATATTACATCACATATATATTCCAACATAGTCAGACTTTATTTTACAGTACTATACACAATTCTCAATAAAAAATATCATTCAAGTTTTTGCAAACATATTTGTTGATGTAAAATCTTACACAATAAACTACAAGGTATGAAGAATAAAGAAAAACAAATATGAAAAAATAAAAAACAAAAGGGATAGATTTTCCATAGAAACTTGCATGATCCAAGAATATCATGACATTGATCGTGACAGTTTTAAGATTAGCACAAAATGTACACAAAGATACTATGAGTTTTAATAGAGAGAAAGGCGAGGTGAGGGAGAGTGAAAGATAATTGAATGCAACACAAATACCAAGAGATTCTGGAGCTAGAAGGCTCTAGTCAAGGAAGCTAGCCTTTGCAAAGGTAATTGCGGAGGGTGTAGTAGGTACTTGGAGAGAAAGCTTCATATTCTTCCACTCCAGAGAACTTTGTCCTCCATTCCTTCCTCTATTTATAGCTCTTAAATCATATGATGACTTCTAATAAGCGTCACTGTACATCTAGAATTAAATACGTTTGACTAGCGAAGTCTCTTAAGTGATTTGGCTGAATCAATCCAAGTAGCTCACATAGCACATTTATTAGAATTTTCTGGACTTAGCATAGATAAACTACCATCATTTACACCTCATTGTTGAGCTAGTGGACCACAATTGCAAATTTGACTACAATCTGCTCGCCCACAATTGTTTGAGGATTTGATGACACCTCTTCAACTATAGCTTCACTATAATTAAAAATTTGACCAACTAGGCCACATTTACGATTGAGAATCAAGCCTGAATTTCGACATAACACAACGTAAGATTTTATGATTCTATTCTAAGTCATTCTTGGGCTACCCATTTATCTTTTTAACAACATGATTTGGACCCCCAACATTAACAATGAACAATCAAAAAAAAAAAAAATTAACAATGATGGAGATCAGCAACCCACATTAAATGTCTCCTATCCTTACTGTGTCATTGACAATCTTTCTTTGTGCAATTATACATATAATACAATCCATCCTAGTGTGATCACAGGTCAAAATTGAACAGCGAACTATTCACCGAGCAAATCATCAGATTATCCGCTTTCCACAAAGCACATCATTCGAAGTTAAATTTACACATTAAATAACATAATTCAAGCTTATTCATTCCCGAATCTGGGTACCAACTCTATTATCCAACATACTAAAATGTTCTTACATTACATATTAACATTAATTAATTCTTCATATTTTTATATAACCATTAAAAACATGTAAATATTATCAAAACAATCTTTCAATCGACCTTAAAAATATTTTGCTTGTATTTTAATAAATATTTGATTCATCTTCATAAAGATCCAGCGTTCATCTACAGCCTAGACATCTTTCTTGCTGGCATAAATAAACATGGTATAACATAGGGGCAATAACTACATGTTAATTTTAATAAAATCAAAATAATCTTAAAGATATTGAGATAACTATAGTAAAATAGTCTTACATAGTTATAAAATTCAATTCACCTACATGAAAAATTTAATTTGAAATATAAACAAGATATTAGAAAAATGGAATCAGGCTATCAAAAAACAATGTTTTATGCAATAGCACAGTTGTTCAAAAGTAAGCAGACTAAAGGAAAATGCAAGAAGAATCAACAAAACAAAAATGCAAATAAATTATGGCACTCAAATTACACTCAAACGCTGACGTAATAGCTGGCCCTTATAAATTTCTTATTGTATTCGGTCAATGCAGCTCGTCGCTTCTAGTGAACGCCTGAGCTTTAGCGCATTTTTAAAAGATCCATGTCATGTAAACATAGATTTAAATATAATAAATATATCACATCATGATATGATAGAGCACTCATCGTTTTGTGAGAGACATAGGGCTTGAAACACCACAGTAGTTGGACAAAAATGTTGGAAGTAAGGCAGAGGTGGCCTCCTCTCGACGACATCAAAAAATAGACTACGAGAACTAGGGCTACAACTATGACATTTTGCAAAAAAGGTCTCGTTTCCACTCTACTTCGAGGCTTCAATAGCCATGTGTGTAGTAACCCTAATCTATCAAATACTTGCTCAAGCTATTACGCAGATCCTATCCCTGATTAGCCAATTGTTTCTTCAGACAGTTGTAAAAGATTGTATGAGCAAGTACCTGAATTGAATCGAGTCAATATTTTTTCGAAAATAAAAATAATACAATACATCACTTTGAGTATTGGATACATATTGACAGTATATTAGAGGGCATCACTATCCGATACGAATATGATATAGATACTTTAGGCTTTGTAAAGTAGCAATACTTCATAAAGAAGTACATTGAAAAAGTTGGCAAAGTTATTGCCCATATGTGCAAACATGAAACAAAAACATAAACCAAAGAAGAAGAGTTTTGAAGAAGGCTTTACAGCAAGAATGCACATTTTCCCAATCATCCCTATATATGTACATATACAAATATACATACATAAACATGTAATATATAAATATATATATATAGACACACACGCACACCCATAACAATTAATACAAAAATTTTTTATTTTTATTGCACTTTATTAAATAACAATTCATGATTTAGCTTCAATTTAGTTTCTCTATCTTTTTGAACTTCCTATTATTACATAAGAAAAATCCAATAATCTAATTCTCTTTACTAGAAGTATTGGCCTACAATGTATATATCTAAACCATCTAAAACGACAAATTGAGTTCATCCTTAATTTGAGCTACTTCAATCTTCCTACAAACGCACTTATTTCTCATCCCACTCATTCATCTCTGCGACACTTAATTTATTAGTATATTTTTGCTTTGTGAGTCAGCCTTCAGCATCATATAATATTATCGGTTTTACTACTATTCTGTAAAATTTACCTTCAAGCCTTGGTGAGATTTTTCTATCACAATATACCAAATGCATTCCTCCACTACAATTCATCTTACATAAATCCTACTAATAACATCACTACCTATTTTACTATGATTTTACATGATTAAAGTGAGATACTTGAACTGCTCACTCTTACGAATAACTCAATCACTAATTGTTACCACCATAATATAAGCAATCAAGATTTAATTGGACAAAAACCTTTAGGCTTCAAGGTATTCCTTTATAGTTTAAGTTTCGCATTAGCTCTATCTTTAGTTTTATCAATAAAAATATCTGCAGAAATCATATATCAAGGCAAATTTTCTTGAATATGCCCATATAATAACTATTGAATAACTCGAGATTTAACCTTACTATACAAAAAGCATAAGGGAAGAGATTCCAAGAATCAAAAGCTCAATATAATGGAGATGGAATAACATAACATAAAGGTAAGCAAAAGAACAGATGACTTTTTTTGAAAGAACAGATAATCTGTATCAAAAAAAAAAAATGAAAGAACAGATAACTATTGCATCTATATAAATAATGAAATCAGAAGCTGACGGCAACTTGCAACTGTCCAGTTATGTGGGATATAATACTCAGAAAGCTTCTCATGCCACGAGCCTATCGATAAAAGATAACCCTTACTAATAAATATATAATTTTGGCCAGCCAAAAAAGTATCATCGCATAGACGATAAAGGTACTTGCATCTATTACAAAAGAAAAATGAAAATTTCACATGTTACATGTGTAGTATAAACAAAATAATCGTCTTTTCCATCCGCTTGAGTTTCAGAAAGAAAGAAACTGTGTTGGTGATCTTCATATTGTATTGTGGTAACATCTCAAATACTAGAAAAACCATCTTTAACTTTGGTATAGCAATTGAGTTCACAATTGATCGACTCACATCCATAGACCACGAATATGATCATATAAAGAAATTATTCAACAAATGTCAAGAAAATTATACCAACAAAAAATACAATGATTATCAAAATTTGACCTTTCTTATATTGAATAATACTGCTCAGCTTTTTCACAGATAATTACATTCAGTCATGTCAAGTTAAACTAGTAACACTTGACCTTTGGTTGCTTAGAACAGGTAAAATGTGGATTCTGCCAGTTCAGGGCGCAAAGGGTAATAGTTCTCTGCAGAGTGCAGTATGTCTCAATCCAAAAAGTACCTGTTAGAGAAGAAATACAAACTAAATAATCTAGCAAAACCAAAAATTAATCATGCAAAAATGACAAAGCATTTCATACATAATATATGCCCCTACAATTGGAGTCAATATAAGATGGTTAATAATGCTGGCTGTGTGTTGGCTGTGTTTGGAAACATGAGAGAAAAATTTAAGTATAAACCTCAATTTTTAAGCTACTTAAATCTTTAAAGTAGCTTAAATTTTAAGTCACATTTCACTTGCATTGTATTGCAAGCAGTTTAAAGAACATTAAGCTGCTTAAAGATTGAAAGATACTTAAAGGCTTTAGAGCTAGTATAGGCAGCCTAAACGTAAGTTTCAGCTGCTTACAAATGATTATCAAATGCATAAAGAGAGAATTGGCGGTGAGCAATCACCTCCTTCTGCACAGACATTACCAATTTAGACAAGCTTAATAGTGAAATTAGTTATACTTTCGAAAAAATAATTAAGGTGCTCTATTGATGCTTTATCAAGTCTCAAAAAGCACAAGATAAATCACATGATTTACTATAAAGGGTATTTAATTAATCTTTACATGAGATAATTTCAACAGCTGCCCATACCTAGAGAAATTATAAAATAATTAGGTTTTTTTTCTATTAGAGTAAGAGAACCGAACGGATATAGAAAAAATTATGATCTACAATTGAAAGGAGAAAGGGAAGAAGCAAAAGGAAGAGGACGAAGATGAGGAAGAAGAAGAGAAACCCTAATTTTAATCAGTCATGGATTTGAAGGGTTTCATATATAAGCATTATGGACAATTGTAATGGTCGTTTTGACCGAATAGAACCCTAATTTTAATGAGCAGTTTTTCTTTTACACAACCTTACGTTTTGTTGTGTAACACTTTATTGAATCTAGTAAATCAGCGACATCTGTGTCAATTGGTATTAGCGTACAAGGTCACATCTCATGCGATGTCCTCTTCTTCGTGAAAATCATGTCCGGAGGATGTAGCAAGATGGTTGCCAACAGCAATGGCATCAAAAGATCGCGGAGTGTTCCAGACATGCAGCTAAGGCTGTAAATTTTGCTCAAAACTCAATGTTCACTCGAAACTCCCTCGAGTTAAGCTTAACTCAAACTCGACTCGAATCCCTCATGACATGAGTCGACAGCTCAAAATGGTATCAACAAAACTGGAACTCAAATTGAAATGTGTAAATTCACAATTTTAAATATCATATCACATTTTTACATAATATATTTAAGGTAATGAATATATGTTTTACGTGTTACAAAAAAAGTAATTAAAAAATATTTATTTACGTATATATATTTTTTAAAATTTCAATTATCAATATTTACTATAATAATTTTAATGCTATAAATACATTTTTTCCTACCACAGAAGGCCAATCATTTAGCTCAAGTAAACTCGTAACTTGACTCGATCTCGAAAGGCAGTAGCTCGACTCAAACTTAAAAAGCTAAAACTCAAAATAAGGTCCACTCAGTTACAGCCCTAGATGCTTGGTTGGGACGTGATTTCCTCTGACTGATGATTCATCCTAAGTTGAGTATATGTTTGATGCCCGAAATCTTGCCACGTAGTGTCCATTTAGATGGATAGATGGGTTTACGAAGATTTGGACAGCTGACATGATTAAAGACGATAATTTAATTTTGAAAATTCCCCCCTATTTTATTTCAGCAAAAATTTCAAAATTAAATTAATTAATTATCTTTTTTTTTTCTTATTATTTCTGATTTTGTACATTGTAATTTACATTGATTGCACTTTTATTTCCAGTGTTAACTGTCATTTGTATAAACGGTCTATATAAGAGGACTCAAATACTTATATTAATTTTTTAATCATGTAATAAATTATCTTTGAAAGTAAAATTTGTATTATACCGTTGAAGGAAATGGTTGGGGCTTGAATAAAAATCCTTAAATACCTTAAAAAATTTAAGATATTTTTCCAACATTCTCAAATTATAAATTGCAATTTCAGGCTAAAACAAAGTCAGGCCTTTCAGTACAATTTCTCAAATTCCAATTAACCCTTGGTTTCTTTCTCTCGCTCTTCACAATTTGTCACAACCGGTCAACCGTAGCCGAACTCTTCACCCTTGTCCGCTTGCTCCTCATCGTGTCACCACCGTGCCTGCTTTTCCATCGGTGTCCAACGACTGTCGGTGGCTGCTTTTGCCATCCTCGCGTTGCTCGCCTTCGCACCCAACGTTGCTCCATCCTTCCCCAGCGACCACCCAATTTTGTGCTCAGCTGTCGCCAACACCCCCACTCATGACCTCCTGCGCTAGTCCGCTCCACCAGTGCTTCATCTGCCACACCACTGCGAATTCTTGAATAAAAAGAACATCATTGACCGAATTTTTGAATAAAAAGATGTACGAAAGGCATGAAGGTGAAACTAGCGGAGTTAAGGAATATTTGATCACGCCTCTGCATGGTGAGAACACTTAAGAAGGTCCTGGAGCTTTGAGCTAAAGAGAAGATTATCAAAGATTTAAAAAGAAAATTGGATGTAGATTTTCTTCTGTTCAACTACACTCAGAATCGGTATTCGCACTTACTGAGTTTGAAACAAGAGTAAGTAGATGGATGAGTACACAGAGGAGTACTATTTCTAAATTTCTTACATAATTAAATTAAGAGAATATTTGCATTTATTTTACAATAATTTCTTGTTTAACATCTTGATTCGCTTATCTACATTTACAATCGTATCTATCCCACATCAATTCTAGTTTCTGAGAATTCAACATCTATTGTCCTGCATTAGGCTACCACCAACACCGAGATGTCATTCGATCCTTGTTGTAGTGGATAGGGTTTTTAAAAATGACACATTTTGTAGCATATCAAAAGACTACAAATACATCACAAATAGCACAAATCTTCTTCAAGGAGATTGTCCATTTGACAAGGGTGCGAAAAGGCATCACTTTTGATCGTGATGCCAAGCGTTTGAGTTATTTTAGGAGACATGAGTTATTTTAGGAGACATCTTTAGAGATAGTTGATAATGAACTAAAGTTTATTATTATATATCATCTGCAAATAAATAGGCAAAAAAAGGATATCAATTGAAGTCAAGGTAATTTGTTTAGCTTAGCAAGAAAGAGGCCTAAATACTGAGAGCAAGTGTTAGCAAAACTTGAGTTTGCTTTCAATTAGACCAAGAAGCAGAGCAGAAGGAACAGTTCATTTGAAGTAGTATGTAATTCTAACCCAACATATTTACTTGGCAAGCTTAGCAATAAAGCATGGGACTTAATAGAGCATCTGAAGTCTTTGCATGAGATTATAAAGAAGCAGATTGAGCCTAGCAATGGCATATATAAAGCTGTGGACAAGAGGCACAGGAAAGTAACTTTAAGCTGACAATAATGCATGGACTATTCTAAGAACCGATTTCCAAAAGGCAAGTACAGCTCAAGGCAAGGAAAATAGGCCCACATAAAGTACCAAGGAAAGATGAATTGCAATGCATACCGAATGACCATGCCAAGCCATCTAAGAACATCTAACGTCATCATTATCAAGAAACTAATACCTTATATAAGAAATTCCTTAGATGCTGAAGCAATAAACTCAAGGCTCGTCCTATTCTTCGGGATGAAGCAGACATTGGAATATTTGGACAAGGAAGATCGAGGCATGACCGGGTTAACTCGACACAACTGGGGTGTTTTGAGCAAGATTCAATACTTCACAATTACAACCCATTTGCTACGATTGCTCGATTTTAGTGTTCCACCCAAATTCCAATAACGCTTTCAGAGACGGATCCGCTAAGCAAGTATTTTTATATTACTAGTTTCAAGATGCAAATTCCATCATTCCAACCTTTAATTAAAAGGTCATTTTCAAACTTTTCACCATTTCAATAAGTTCTTTCTAATTTGAAATGGTTAGCAGTCTATATAAACCCAAATCAAACCAAAATTATAGTTATTAATTCGATTAAGTATGGTTTATTAATGGGTCTTTATATTTCTTTTTTTGGTCAGTTTTAAGGCCTAGATTTAATTGTATCCATTTATTTCTAAGCCTTATGGACGATTGTAAGAACAATTTTGAATGAATGAAACTCTAATTTTTTTGAAAAGTTTCTCATCTGCAATTTTGGGTTTTGTCACATACCTCTTTCTCTCTCAAATCTAGCCACGCTGCATACTAATTAGTTAAATCTAAGTCTTAATTCATCCAATAGCATTGAAGATATCAAATTCTTTAGGTCTGATGACAGCCATGAAAAAGATTAAAAAACAACATGATTGCACTAATAGCATGAATAAGAAATAAGTTGGGAATAATGAGAGGTGCAACTAAATGATATCATGTACCCTATTATCCAAATTTACTACATGAACACACTCAACCAGATAAAATTAAGCTTAAAATCCTAATGAATTTAAATATAAATAATTATGCATCTCCAAAAAATACAGTAGGCACTTTAAAACAACATACTTTTATCACCACTGAAATCCAACCAACCTTTCCGGTAAGACAACAAACATCTACCATACACAAAAAAATTCCCAATGCAAAGCGTTGGCTATAGCCACATCTCCCGTAAGAGTCTGTTAGCAAAAACTTTAGGATTTAAAGTAAGGTTTCTGATGACATATAGAAATTACTAAATGGTTTTAGCAAATTGCCTAAAAACCTGAACACCAAGCTAAAATGCTTGAATGCTTGTGAGTTGCCAATAGGTTGCTCTTCCATTCCTCATGTCAGCTTCATGTTACCTAAAATAAGAAACATAAATAGTTCTTCAATTCATAAGAGAAACCACAGAAAAATTAGGCTCTGACCTTCAAGACAAAGAACATCTCTATAAAAAACTCGAAAGGATTTTACTTATATACCCCTTAAGTCTTCTCATTTTTACATATTATAAACCTAAAATTGATATTTATAACTGTATTCCTGTAAACATTTAGAAATCTTCCCACTATTGTTGAGTAGGTTTGGCCACCAAATCAGATCCACCTGAAAAAAATCAGAAACGGTCCGATGAATTCGGTTCAGAATCGGAACCGATCCCTCCGGTACCAGTTCCTAGTGGAACCGATAGGATGGGTGGACCGGACTGGTTCCACCAACCCAAGCCCAACAAAACTGACGGTTCTGATTCTACTGGGAACCAATTCCAGAACCAGTTTAGAACTAGTTCCTAGAACCGGTAGGGATCAGTTCTTTGAATCAGTTCGGGGAATGGGGCAAAGCAAGCGCCTTGCAAGCGTGGTTGAATAGGGCCCATGAGACGTGCAACACGCACCCCCACGTGCATGCCTGCGCGACACGTTGGCCCATTGACCTGCTATTTTTTTGACCGTTGGGGATATCGACAATTGGCATCCCCAACGGGCAAAAATTAGAAGAGCTAGTCGTGCCATCGAGTTTGTTTTGTTTGATTTTTTAAAAAAAAATCAAATATTTTTTAATTTCTTAAACTCCATAAATACTCCCCTCCAACTCAACCATTCTCTTAATTCTAAGTGCATTCTCTAATGCTTCTCCAACATATTGCTCGTGGTGTACACATTACTCATGAACCGGACGATGAATGTATTCCAAATTAAGAACTAGTGGAAGAAGCTGTGGTAACGACACAAGATGCACCATCAAATATTCCTTCTGCTTCTTCGACAATCGCAACCACCTCCGCACCATCCCAAGTAGCTCGCACCAAAAGAAGGTATGAAAAGTTTTTGATATTATTACTGCCGGAACTCCACCCTCGCCGCTGCCACAGATCCGAGTCCTCCGCATCCGCCTCCGCCGCATCGGGCCCGGAGGATTCCGAAACGGAATCGGGGAAGCGGCAGTGTCGAAGAGAGGTCGATTTGAATTTGACACGGCCGCCGACCCCGGAGGCGGCAGATCTGCTGACGTCGCTGTCGCTGAGCCTGCCGGGGGAGAGATCGGCTGCCGCTGCCATTGGCGTGGAGAGGCGGCGGGAAGGAGAGATAAATAGGGCATGTATGATGTCGATAATGCGGGAGATGATCGCCGAGGAGGTGAGGAGGTATATGGATCTCCTTGTGGCGGAGGGCGGCTCTGTTTTGTATAAGAATGTATATTCTAACAAAACAGAAGGTTCTGGGGGTAGGAAAGGAACATCTAAGAAGCATCTAGTCAAGTCCCACAAACTCGACCTAGATATTATGCAGCCAACCTAAGTGAATGGTACCCAAACACAAATAAATCAATGAAGTAAAATTACACCATTTAGCTTATCAAATGAAAGGGATAGCCAAAGTTTGGTCAGGTATGTGATTTCTACTAAGTTACCCTCTGCACATTGTGAAAAAAAATGGGTATTTGGATTTTGTATGGGCAACTACTTACAACTTATCTTTCAAAAAATATCACATCACACACTAAAAAGAGTATAAAATTGTATAAAGAATATTAGGGTGTCTTAATTGAATATTTATCAAATTTGAATTATCGTGTTAGTTTTACTTCTGACATTTGGATTAGTACAAATGGAAGTAGTTACCTATTTGTAATATGTCATCAGATAGATGAAAGTTGGGCATTGCAAAAGAGAATTTTATCATGGCATGCACTTGAAGAGTTACACAATGGGCATATCATTACTTCTTTCATTTTGCTAATAGTTAGATTTTTTAGACACAAAGATAAATTACTATCTATTACTTTGATAATGCATGCAATAATACTTCTACAATTAATTATTTAATAATTTTTTTATCTCCAATTTTAAATGGTGCCATTATTTATGTTAGATGTGCATATCATATTATCAATAGTTGTATTTATACTACATTTTCAGTGCATCTTGGATCAATTGAAAAAAATTAAACAATTTAATAAAATGATAAGGAATTCAAATTATAAGCGAAAATGAAAACAAATTTGTATTGCCAATGGTTTGAACTTTCATTACATTTCTATTACTGGTTGAAACACAATAGAACTCTCCATCGCTTTCTTGATTCAATTTTACTTTATAAAAATTTAATTACTAATTTTTATAACACATTTTATAAATGAAAATTTGCAGTTATCTGATACTAACTAGCAACTTATTCTAGCTACTAAGGATATGTTAAATATTTAAAAATGCAATGGAGATATAGTCTTCTTATTATTGCACTACTTCTTCTTCCTTTTACCATATGAATATCACATATTTAGAAAATATTTGGAATTTAAATGTCGTCCTGATTTACAACATTTTGTTATTGAAATGAAAGCAAAATTTAAAAATATTGATAAAATATTCCCTTTATTTATCTTTTAGGTTCTCTGTTAGATTCACATTAGAGAAAAAATACGGTTGACGCTTTTTTCTACGCTTATACTAACTTCTTGGAGGCAAATCACAAAGCTATCGACCCCAAAAAGAGTCCAATTATTGTTTATTCTGAGAATTATTTTCTTTATATTATAGAGACACAACTGGCTTAAGACATTTGCAAAGGTCTTCTACTAGCACACAAGAAAGTTTAAGAACTTTCTAAAGGAAGCCGCAAAAGAACTAAAGGGAACTGCTACAATGGGATCAAGTTCATTAGCAAGCTTGAGGGTCATGCCACTTACAACAAACCTAAACAAGTTACATTTTTATTTAGGTTTATAGATCTAACTAGATGATAACTATAACTTGCTAGATTAGTGGAACAACTACTTAAGATAATTTCTCATATTGGCCACCATAGAACATGACCTCTTGGCAGTACAAGCATCCACAATTGTCTTACAGTCAGCATACTCCCTAATAGGTAGAATTATCGATGATCATCGGAGTAGTCTTTCACCTTCGACACTCTGCATATAAACTTGAAAGATTGGTTCGAAGCAAAACATTGAAACCAAATTTTAGAACAACAAAATAAGCTTGAGGACAAATCATCTGAAGAGAAATAAGAGTATGCCACAGATTCTTGTAGTAATTAAAGAAAATTAAATGTGCTTTTTTCATTCCTACTTGTAAATTTAAACATTTATATTTAGCATATTTTTTTCTTAACATAACAAATTTTTTTAGAAAATACTTATAATTGTAAATTATAAAAAGAAAAAATAGAACCAAACTGACTCGAAACCGCCAACTAGAAACTAACTGGAATCGGTTTGAAATAGGTTGAAATCAGTCTGGAACCGGTTGGAACTCACAACCGATTAACCGATTATGCCTCATGGGTAATCGATTCCAACCGGAACTGGTTTCAAATTGGTCTAGTTGGCCAGTTAATTCGGAACTGGCGAAATCAGTTCGGAACCGGTCTAGTTCGGTTCAGTGGCCAAGACTATCGTTATGGCAGGAACACTCGTAGAATAGCAAAAGCAAGCAATAAATAAAAAGAAGGTTGGACTCATTCTAGGAGATGTCTTTGTCACAGCCATTGGAAGATATATTCTCGATATTTGACTATCGAGCATTTCCATTTCAATAGGCTAGCATAATACAAAATATTGCATGCACTTAGACCACTATACCACACTGGCATCAATCTCAATTTACTTAGGTATGGCAAACAATAAAATCATAATGTCAATAAAGTGGTAGGATTTATGATATCAAGTGGCTATTCACTATCCCATAACAAGTGGCAAGGTCATCCAAGAACTACAAAATGAAACAAAATATGAAATACCAACAACACTTCAAAGAATCTTAAAACAGCAGACACTGTTCATCACTGTAAGAATTAACACTAAATTCCAGTGTTTTACAAATGCAAAAAGATGAGCAAAACATTTTGAAAGAAAAAACAAGGCAATAATGTTGATTGCACAGCTTAATCAAATTTAAACGTGAAAACTGGCAGATGCTTTAAATCTTTAAAAATTTTGCAAAAAGATTAATGAACTTCTTCAAAGGATAGTGATGCTATTTGGAGTGTTCCTTATAAGCAATGTCATGCCACAACACAACAACACACATAATTAAGCCTTTATCCCACTAGATGGGATCAATTATATTAATCATTTGTTTCCACTGTACTCTATTAAATAACAAACCCTCATGTAGCTTCAAGCATGCAAGATCTTTTTCGATAATTTTCTAATCTTAATTGATCTTCCTCTTCACTTTTTATAAGGACAATATCCAATAATTCAACTCTCCCTACTAGAGCTTCTATCACCCTATGACATATATATCCAAATCATTTAAACTGACTCTTTCTGAGTTTATCAAATGATGCTACTCAAAGTTTTTTGCAGATACACATTTCTTATTATCCTTTCATGTATACAAACTCATCCACTTCAATAACTTTATTTTTACATTTCCTCTTTACAGTCAAGCAATATTTTAGGTTTAAGAAGAATTTTTCCATCACAAAATACACAAGATACATTTTCCTACTTTATCCATTTATTTGGGTTCTGTTAATAACATCACTATCTATTTTGTCATTATTTTATATAATTAATCCAAAGTATCTAAAGCGTTCACTCTTCCTAATAATTTGATTATCAATTGTAGCATCAATAATATAATCTTTTTTCTTGACTAAATGTGGGCTCCATATATTCAAACTTTAATCTATTAAGAAGAAAAACTTTAAGCTCTAAAGTATTCCTTCATAACTCAAGTTTCACTTTGACAAAAAGAATATCTACCAAAAATATACACTAAGGCATATTTTCTAGAATATATCCAATCAGGATCGCCATAATTAATACAAGGAGATACACACTTGAAACTAAACCCTAGTGTAATTCAACTATAACAAAAATTCTTAGTTAAACCTCATTATGTCCGAACACAAGTAGCAGCACTTTTATACGTGTCTAACAATTTGAATGTAAATAGTACAATTTTTTTTTTCTAAAACTCTTTAAAGCACTTCATTTACAACTTTATCATAAGCTTTTTCTGAAATGATAAAAACTAAGTGCATATTTTCATTTGTCCCCCTAAACTTCTCCTTTACACCTCTTAATAAACAAATAACTTCTATAATAGATCCACCTGACATAAAAAACTAGTTCCATCATATCCTACATTATGATGTAGTTTATGCATGACCACTCTTCTCCAAAATTTTAAAATATAACTTATTAATTTAATTCCTCTATAGTTGGCGCAATCCTGTACATCATATTTAGTTGGCGCAATCCTGTACATCATCTTTATTCTTGTAAATAAGTATTAATACATATTTTTCCCATTTATTTAACATCCTTTTAATCTTCAAAATCATGTTAAACAACTTAATGAGCCAGAAACTCCATTTATTAGGATGTCAACTAGTCCTACTGCTTTTCTATAATTAATCTTCTTTAAAGACTCATACACTTCAACTTTATAGAATACAAGAGTAATTTTATTTTCTTTTTGGATATTGAGTTCAATAAAAACAATCATATCGTTACAACCATCATAGAAAAAAAATTTAAAATAACTCATCCATCTATATTGGATATCTTTTTCCTTGAAAAGTGCTCTCTGATTTTCATCTATTAGCAATCTTGTATATAGTCTGATCAAAAAAAAATCTTGTATATATTTCTCCTTCTTTAATATCCAGTTTCTTATTAGATATTCTTAAAAATCACATTCTTTGCATTACAAACTATTTTTTGCACATCATGGAGCAATCTTTTTCTCTTAATTCTCTTTATTCTTGCATTTAAATTAGTCTTTATAATAAATCTTTTTCTCTTTAATTCTTTTTTATGCATCTTCTTTCGACCACCAAGCATTTCATTATTTGGAGCCTTTCATTTGGATTCTCCCAACATATCTATCATCACCTTACAGATGCAGTTACCAACCTTCAGCCACATAAGATCAGTTTCTCCTCAATATCCGACTACTAGGGCTGTTATCGAGCCGACTTCGAGCCGAGCCATACTCGGCTCGAGATCGGCTCGCTCGAAATCTTTACGGCTCGAAATCGACTCGTTAGTCGAATAGTTTCGATTTCGAGCCGGTTCGGCTCGAATGGGCTCGACTTCGAGCCAGCTCGATCATACTTTGAGCTGGCTCGAAATACTTATAATTATTAATTAAAAATACACAAATTTAATTTTTTAAAATTAAAATACATGTAAAAATTATATTTTTATATATATATGCTATTTTTTACAAACATAAAAATAAAAATATCATAAAACAATTTAACCACGTCCTAAAATAATACCATAAAAATTATCATATAATTATATGCAATAAATTTGTTCATTAAATGTCTAGTTAAATAAATAATGATAAATAAATTCATGATCATCTATCGAATCTCTCTAATTACATGAATAGATTATACATCATAATATCTAACAATATTTTATAATTAATATTATATATATGTATTTAAATCGAGCCGATCTCGAGCCAAATCGAGCCGATCCTACCCTGGCTCGAAATCGGCTCGAAAAAAACACCGAGCCATAATTTTGGCTCGTTAGTCGGCTCGTTTAAATCGACTCGATTTCGATTCGATCCAAAATCAATTCATTTTGAGATCGATTTTCGATCTTCGATCCATATTAACGGCCTTACCGACTACCCAAGTTCTAGAATGTTCTCTTAAATATACCTCTATTATCATTCTTTAGATTCTACCATCAAATTCGAAAGCACTGTTTCAATTTATTATTTCTTTTCCAACTCTTAAAAATCAATAATTGATGTTGGGCAATCAAACATTCATCTGAAGTGATACAATCTTTACAATATAAGCAATCTTATTTTCTCATAAGAAAATAATCAATCTATGTTCTTGAAAACTCATTCTTATAAATGATAATATACTTATCTCTTTCCTCGAATAAAGTATTAATAATCATGAAATTATACTCGCATCCAAGACTACTGAGGGGCATACACACTTATAATGTTAATAGTTATTCCAGTGATTATAATTTTTAAAAATATAATTTTGACTTCAATTACATAATTCTTCAAACTCTTGCCCAAAAGTTTACTTTCATTTTTAATTTTATTCCTATGAAAGTACCGAAACTTAAAACATAAGTTATCCATTTCTTTAGTTTTCTCCCCCCCCCCCACATTTTATTTTCTAAAAACACAAAATATTTATTTTTTTATGAATCGTAATATAACCAACTGCACTATTCCAAGTTCCTAATCTACTTCTACTAACTTATGTTTCGGTATCTTGGACTAGCTTTTTTATCAATATCTATCAATAACCCTAACTCACTTATCACTACACCCGAGCACCAATGTAGCACCCTTGCACATTTCTCATTATATTTAGGCAATACAGTGCATTACTTCAAAGTAATGCATTAGCATTGAATAATTTTTTAAAGAATTCATATCATATTTAATTAGATAAATTTTACACTGGCTCTCAGCTTCTTAATGTAACCCTCCACATTCCTCATTCGGGACTTAAAACTCAACAATATCACGTTTGCAATAGGCTAGCATAACATAAAATATTGCATGTACATAAAACCTTTTTAACAAACTTGTATCAATATTAGTTTACTTAGGTATGACCACCGTTAAAATGATGATGTTAATAGAGTAACAAGCTTTGTGATATCAAGTCGCAGTCCACTATCCCATATGAAGTGGCTAAATCATCGATGAACAACAAAACGAACCAAAATATAACGAGTACAACTTAGGTGCATCCAATTAAATCCAAAAATAGCAAGCTTTTCAAGTGGCCTTCCATAAACTAGTCGAATAAATTATGTATATTTTGGGAGAAATTAATAAATATAATAATAGGTGAAAATCAAAAGCATAACAGCATACCAGCTCCAATGCCAGAGGAAAATTAAAAACACTCTCCAATGACAACATCAAGAGTAGTACCCAAAAGATTCAGGGAGCCCCTCATGCTCCATAACTTACAAAGGACATGAACTGCTGCTTTTTCAAAGCAAAAATTACCAGTTAGCCGTGACAATGTTCCCATTTCAAGAATAAGAGAACCTAAAAAATAGAAAAATAATGTACATTAGAGAACAGATTTTTTGATAGCTAAAGTAGACTCATAAATGAGAATGATGAGCTAGTACACTCTCCACATCCTGATGTGTTGGTTTTTGTTGTCTCGTTTTCCATGATTCCGAACAGATGAACATTAAATTTTGATTGTATGAGAAACAAAATAACCAAAGGCAAAAAGGATAAGCCAATGTACATCTAACTGACAAGAAAACATCCATCATCCAATAAATTGTTAAATTAAAACATATTCTAATCAAGAAAATTAGAGTAAAAAGATATAGAACAAATGCATTTGTAGACATCGTCATCTTCCTAAGCAAATGCAAAAAAGAAAAGAAAAGCAGATTAGCAAGTCAACGAAATCTATCATTTTATTAAGCATCGCTTCAGAAATTTGCAAATTCATATTCCAATAAAAATGGGAAAAGACAAACTATAAACTAACAAATCAGTGGACATATACAGCACGTTTTGCATATAAAATGTTTCCTTGTCACGCTTTACAAATACGGTAAATTGCTTACAGGTTCCTGAGGTTTGCAGTCCATTGTACTTTGATCCACAAATAACTTTGAATCATGATATTTACATCCCTACCGTTGGCCAATTTGATTATGATGAAAACAATAAATTTAGCTCCAATGGACTAACTTCCCTTTAATTATGAAAGAAAGGTTTATCCTCAAAACTTTATATGGGCAGTTTCCCAAAGGCAAGCCAAAACACACTCAACATTGTGCTTCACAGATATAATTTTTTCTTTCTTATGAAGCTCACATAAGTGACTGTGACTATGCAAAGTCACGAGTCAGACCAAGCCTAGGTTAACTTAGGACCAATCCCCCAACCATTATTTTTAATTCTCTCTGGGATTTCTTCCATGGTATTTCACTCATTTTAGGCCAAACATAATGGTACAAGATCAACTTTTTCCCTATTGTACCTCAGGTCCTGTTTGGTGCGAGGACCAAAATCAGGACCAAAATGATATTAATTTAAAAGATAACAATAATAATAATAAATAAATTTTTTTAATCATTCTACACAAACTCTAATATAAAAAATATTATTTATTTCACATACTCAATAATTTTCAATAAAAATATCAACTTTATTTCATATCTTAGACCAAAATATTCGAATCGAGTATTTTGATTTTTTTTTTTGATAATAAAGTATTTTGATTTAAGATGTGAAATAAAGATAATATTTTTATTAAAAATTATTGAGTATGTGAAGTAAAAAAAAAAAAATTATATTAGAATTTGTGTGGAATAATTAAAAAAATTATTTATTATTATTATTGTTGTTTTTTAAACTAGTACCATTTTGATCATAATTTTAATCCTCGCGCCAAACAGGGCCTCAATGTCTCTAATTGGATATGTTCAAATCTAGTGAAATCAAATTTCAAAAAAATTCTAGTGAAATCCAAAAAAATTGGCCTATCAATCTTATTTGGTCAGTGAAATTGGCTGAGGCTCGCTAGCTTCACAATCTCTAAGTGGTGGTCATACTATCACATCTCCAACTACCATTTTCCTTACTCCCCTCGTAGGATGAGAAGGTTCTCATCCGAATAATTATCCTCACAAGATAATTTAAATCTTTGTCCATTAAATTAATCAGTAGATTTAAATTTTGGATATGTGAAACCTCTCTCCCCTTCACTTCCACCAACCCCTCCCTCCTCCTTTGCCTCCTTTGTCCATGTCTTTTGCTGTCTTGTCTCCACCTATCATTATCCTTACTCTCTTGTCACTGCTGCCATGCCCCCACCTACCACTGTCCTTATTCTCTTCCCATAGGATGAGAAGGCTCTCAGCCCAACAATTATCCTCCAAAGTTAATTCAAATCTTTGTTCACTCGTGTGAAATTAACATAATGAGTGAATTTAAATTTTGCACACGGGAAAACTCACCCCCTTTTGACCAGTGCTCCTGTCCAATTACCCAAAGGCACTTTGTGAGAGAATAATGGAACCACGTCCTTCCCTACCTCATGACGGATGATCATGCTTGGCAAATATCCAAAGAAACTTTGTGAGAGAACTTTGAAACCCTAAGCTTCTCACTCGCAAATTTTCTAAGTCCCAGTATTCCTGCACGCTTCTTCTATTTGGTTTTTGTTTCTCTTCATAACCTTGTGTATGCATTGGCAAATCTATAAAAGGAGCTTTTATCTCTTTGTTTGGTTGTGGAAACTTTAGAGAAGAGAAACTTCCTTTGAAGTTTTATTTGAAAGTTGCTTGATAAGTTTTTGGAGAACAACTTGTGCTTTCCTTTGTTTTAATCTTTGGTCTTTCTCTTCTAAACTTCATCTTCATTCTAAGTTTGTCTTATAAACTTCATTTTCATTCTTGAGCCTCTTATATTCTTCCAACAATAACCAAATAAGTTTCTCACTCTATGAATTTAAAACGTGAATCTTTTAATAGTGTTACTTAAAGAACTACTTATCTTCTCCTTTATGGAGATCCATTGTTCCTCGGTAAAAGGAACAAAGAGGGTTTCAATCTTGAACCAAATGAACAAGATCAATGTAGGTTTGATATTGAGCACAGAAAAAGGTTGATTATTCCACAATAAAGTAGTTACGGGTTAGACTTGAGCCTGGAATAAGATGGGTTAAATTTGCATCTAGAAAAAAGTAGGTCAGCCTTGAGCCCACAGAAAGGCTAAGGATTTGCCATTATCTTGAAAAACAAATAGTAACATAACCTTAATAACAAATAAATTGAGATCCATATTTAAAATACCACCTTTTTTTTGAAATTAAACACCATCTTTTCTGTGAGAGCTAATAATTGGAGGTCATACAATAAAAAATAATAATAACAATTGGAGGTCATGTGAAAAAAAACACCTTAGCTGTCAGTTATGCATCTTGCTTTCTATAAGTGCCATGCCCACCTATCTCTGAGTGACGAATCATCAACTCAAACATCAGATCTACATTAATTTCATAGATATTTCACCGCTTGACCCCATGTTCCAATACCAAAGCATAATGGATTGGGATGACAGTCAAACACTAACATAGAGAAAAATAAAATAGCTTCAGAACTAGGAAACTTGCATGAATTAACCATTCCGCAACTTCTCGTCAATTTCTATCAATAAAAAGACCAGATAAACCAGAAACAACATACAATTTCTTATTCCAGAAGATAAAAAGCGAAATAACTAACAAAGGCAGCTGAAAGTAAAGTGAGGGATTCCAAGAAATATTAAATTACATGAAAAAATTTAATTTAGATTGCACATGAGCTACCAAATTTAGTATCAAAACCAAAGCACAGATAATTCATTATGTTTTTCATCATTAAACTATCAGAACAAGAGGACGGGTATATTTATACACAATCAACTGCAGTCAATCAACTGCAGATACAAAACAAAACTTCAGACCACAAAACAAGCAGAAAACATAAGGAATTCCATGGAAAAGGCATTCAAATAAACAGTCTCTCTCGAACGCTGCATACATACTTGAGAGAATGTCAGCACAAAAATTTAGCAGGAAATCTAAACTATAAATACAAACAATATGCTCATGTCATAGATCATACATTCTGTGCCAACAAAAATGGCCTGTTGCATTTTGCATAATGTCTGGAGCAGGAAAATCAAGGCATTAAGGAAAAAAAGAAGTTTATCTGCAAAGATAACTAGTCAGTAGAACAATTCGAACCGGATATAACCTTCAAACAAAGCTTGAACACCTGGATGCAGTCATTTATGGAAGGGGTCAAAACATGAGACGAGCGGACGAGTCTTCTTAAGCCTCATCTGAAAGAGTTTTGAGAACAAGCAAGGTCCAGATTCATGAAATTTGGTTTTCTGAAAGCATATGATATCTCAAAATTTACAGGAAATACATCAAATATTCCATCTGAAAGAGCTCCACCATAGCCTCCTGCAATTTTATTTTCAACTCCACAGAAGGACTGAAAGCCTGCAATACAAGGAATTCAGTTATCTAGGTGCACAAGAATGGAGAATATAGATGATCAATTGCCAATTCTCAATCATAGAAATGAAGATGATACCATACTACTAGCTCGACAGATCACCCCTCTATCATATTACTGCCATGAAGGTTGCTTAAAAATAAATCTCTCAGGTTCCCAACCTCCATCAGGTTCCTTCCTCTTCATCGCACCACCAGCAACCTCATATAGCCTTGCCTGATCCTCCATGTATCTCCGAGTGTTGACGACTTGCATCTGTCTCGACAAAGAGGGCAATCTGTCATCTTTTACTTCATCAGCGTGCACTGGCCCAGAATTAAGATCAAGACCTTGCCTCCCCCATACTCTACTGCTTGCAGATGCACCTTCTGGTAGAGTAATTACATAAGGCCTCACAAAAGGGGAGGAGAAAGCACCTGGAGGTCCAAAACGATGAGAAGGCACAGGAGCAAAGCATGAACTGCCAGATGAATCAACATAACTCGCTGATCCAGCCGAGAAAGATGTAGATGTCAGAGGCCCAAAAGGGAAGCTGGCATAAGAAAATGAAGTTGGAGCAGGAGAGAAGGCCATGGCCGGAGAAGCTGAAAGTACATGAGAACGGTAAATATCGCTGCCAAAGGTAGTACCACTACTCATTACAGAACCAAACATTCTCTCAGCCCCGGCAGCCCCAACTACAGGGTAAGATTGATCCCCCCTGTCAGACAACAATGATGGAATTGCAACGGCAGGATAGGAATTGCCCTGAGGAAACCAACCATGTCCCAATTCAGCACGGTTCACTCGAAAACCAGCAATTGGAGGAACGAAAGGTATATTATAACTATTCTTTGTACTTTGACTTCTTGAAAGGGGCTCAACACCTACATCATCGATGGAAGGTCCATTGTTTAGATCAAAGTCCCTTAACATGCTAGAATCCCCATGAGAAAATCCTCCAGATGCTGATCTTGCAGACAACAAAGGCACTTCCAACTTGCGGCTTGTGCTCCCAAACTGACAGTTATCTACACTTTCATCAACTCTGTTCAAATCAAGATCAAGTCCTCCAGCAGCTCGATAAGTTGCATCATGATTACCTAGCACTCCAGATTCGGAACCTGTTGTTTGAGCAGAGCTTTGAGAAGCTGAATCTTCAATAGCTCTCACATCGGCAACATTTAAGTCGAATTCTAGCATCGGACGACCTTGTCTAGACATTGCAGTTTCACACAACTGCATATCCGTATAATAAATTGGCATATCGAGAACTTTTCTGGGTTCTGCAGGACGAAAGGCACTAGTAGCTGCAGAGCCTTTCCACCCTGGTTCTCCCTTGCCTTTTAACAAGTTTTCAGGGGGCACAAAAGCACCTTTGGCAGGAGCAGCAACAGTTAGTGTAGCTGGTGAACCATTAGATACTGACAAAGAAGAAAAATTTGATGAAGTTGACATTCTTATTGCAGGGGAGAAAACAGGCAAAGAAGTTGCAATTGTCTCAGTTTGATTCACATCATCTCCAGGTATGCCTTCATTTAAATCAAAATCAAGCACAGCTCCAGCATCTTGCTCAGCTAAAAAGGCAATCTCCTCCCTACTTTCTACATTAGCCATAGGCATCCTAGCAGACGCACCGGTTTCCTTTGTAAAACTGCGAGTCTTACCAAAATCAAGTGAAACTTCAACACGCCTCTCAAGAGAAGCATTTATCTCAACACTCTCTCCACCACTAGCCAAGCCAAGTGGTTTCGCAGGTCCAGTGTTTCCTTGGGTGTTTTGAGAGATGATTGCTGATCTATTCCGCTCAATCTGCTCTTGGCAATTATTCTTTAACTCACCAGATTTTTCACCACTAAATTTATCAACCATTTCTGGATATGCAATCATATCAGCAACAGAGGAATTGAGTGCATCATCATCATCAAACTTACGTTCAACTGACCCTTTTTCATTTTCTGCAAAAGAAGATGGTCTCTCTTCAGTGGAATCAGCATCTTGTATTCCCTTGTTTAAAGGATGGTCTAATGATGATGACTCAACCAAAACCTTTTCATTATTTGTACCAGATGCAGAAAGCTCACAATCAACTCCATCTGAGGAAGATTTGGAACGTACATCTGAAGTAAATGTCTTTCCCTCTGCAACCTTATAGCGAACAGATATATTTGTGTTGATTTGATCCCCTGGAGTCCCTACCTCAAATTTGGAATTTGTGAAACCATCACCAATCCTTTCATCTTCCTTATTGAAATCTTCCTTCACATCTGAAACAGAGAATAGAAACATAAATAGTCATCAATCAAATTTTGCTCAAGCCATATAACAAAAGGTCAAGAATTTTAAATAAAGCCGAACCAGAGATAAGCCCATTTTGTTGAAATTTATCTCCATGCAAAGGTGTGGCAGCTTTGTCATTACCAGAGACATTTTCACCCAAAGTAAGCATTCCATCTTGTGAAAAAATGTGCTTGTTATCTGACCTGTGCTTTCGAAAGTCAAAATCTGTATTTTCAACAAATGTGCCGACATTTGGACACTCATTATCACCATTTGAAGGTCCAGACATAGGTTCCTTATTGCAACTGATGGGGTCCACCGTGGCAGGAGAACCTTCCAGAGAGGAAGCAGGGGAGACCATGTCAGGTTTGGACTTTTCACAAGCAGCTACACTAGCAAGTAATTTCACGCCAATGTCATCCCCTCCTGATACAGGTGTTGTAGCTTCAGAATATTTAGCACAGCTTTCAATCAAGGCATTCATTGGGCTGAAAGAATTCCTTATTTTACCTTCAACCTTCACATTACCAGAAGAAGAGCTTGCAGTTCGAGAAATATCTGCAGTCCTCCCAGCTTCCTCAGAAGCCCTGCATTCTTCATCTGGCATGACTGTTGATCTGTCATCTTCATTAGATATAACTAGCCCCTCCTTAACATCATTACTTTGCCATGATTCAGCATTGGCATCTGAAGAAACATCAGCTCGAGCAGAATCAGTCCTTCCAATCATTTTCTTATCTACATGATCACTTTTATCATGAACACGAGGAGATGATGCTCTGCTACCAGATGAGGGGTCCTCCAAGGAACCTCCACTGCTGCTTCTCACAGGGCTACGACCAGGGTTAGGAAGCCTAACAATCAATCTATGGCTGCTAACATGGTCTGAAGTAGGCATATCAACAGTTCGTTCGCAGCTCATTCCAGCTTGCGAGACTTTCTCACCAGTAGGATTCCTAATCTGTGAGCCGGATTTGTTAGGATTACTTGCCACAATTCCATTGCTTGATCTTTGGTGACAAGAAGAACCACTAGAACCAGCAGTTGAACTCTTAGCATCTTCTTTCACAGAAGATCCAACATTCTTCCCGTGATCACTAGAACAAGACTGGCTATTATTCTGAGAATGACTTGAACTGCTGCTCTTTTCTTCCTTCACTACTACAAGTGGTAGTTCCACAATGTTACCAGCAACTTTTGTAAGAGACTCCTTTGAGCTGATAGCAACTGTTGCAGGCAATTGAAGTTTCCCAGATCCGACAGTCAAATTTGTCGACTTAACAGTGGCATCTGCATGAACAGACTTTCCAGCAAAGGCCCTAGAGCTAGATTGCTGAGTGCCTGAGCTTTTCATGGATAAATCACCAGATCCAGTACACCTGTATCCTGTATGAGAAACTTCAGAGAAACCTGGTTTGACAGGCCATGTAACAGCATGGTTTGATCCAACAAACCTAGAATCATTGGTCTTTATTTCTGCATCAACTCTTTTCTTCCATATATCCACTAGACTTCTAGCTTTCTTCTGGATCTCCAAGTTCTTATGACCACGCAAAAGATTCACAGACTTGCCTATATTACTTGTTTGTAGCGCATTAAGATTTACCGGCAATTTATCCAGAGCACGAAGCAAAGCCAAGAGCAGCTCATCAACAGCTTTCTCACTCTCTTTAGGACTATTCACATCACCAGTCTTACCTTTGTGAGCCTCCTGCATCCATTCATCCAAAACAGGCACACCCCTGATCTGAACGAACTTGTTAAGGCAATCAACTTTGTCAGTCACAGCAATCACACTGGCAAGCAGTACTCGGCCAGCCAGATCTATTTTCTTACTGTTGTCAACTTGCATCAGCTGAACCAGCTTTTCAACGCCATCAGTACTTACCAGTGCACCTTTCTCAGTAATTTTAGAAATCTCCGACTTTATCATGTTATTGTCAAACTTACAAATCGCAGAATCACCATCAACTGGTTTTGTAATACGTTCTTGCTTGATAGGTTCGATATTCTGATCACCTCTGTCCTTCTTCCCCTTAATTTGAGAAGAATGGGCAGCCACACCATTTTCCGAACCAGAATTCAACTGTTGTATTGATGTTAAACAGCTCAATCGCTTGGGAGAGCGGCCTCCAGATTGCACTGCTGCATGCATTTCTAATCTAATCTAACGGTAGATCAACTTCTTCCTGATGTTCCTGAGCAGAAAAACCAATTTAAAAGGGAGAACAGACTTAATATTAACATCCAATAGTTAGTTCACAGGTACCAGAAGAAACTTTTTCATAAAATTTTACTTACATTAACATCATCCTGATCACTTGGCCCTCACAAACATTTGTTTGCTATGTCATATGCTCGCCTACACACAAAAGAAGAAGTTCCTAAGGGAAGATCAACACATTCGTGGAGAAATGCAACTTTACATAGATGAAGCAACCAAGCAGTAGATATTATGTCCCTATGAATTGAGTAAAATACTACATTTGGCGCTGCCACTAACTTTTCATGAGCTTTATAGCTGCAAGGCAGTAAAGCCAATTCACACATAAAGCTAGACAGCCTTAGTTGTTAAAAACCAACGAATCAGTCCAATAAAAGGTGGTGCATTACCAGCCTGGAAAAGAGCGCGTCACATACTCGAATCTTCCACCCATCCTGTTAAACAATGATATACATTTCAAAATGGGGTAAGACAGACACATAAATACCTCACCTAACAATGACCATAAGAGCTTCGTTCCAACCACAATCAAGATATAATAAGGGGAACAATCAAACAGATATAAAGTTATTAAATATTATGATTTGATAACTTCAAGCTCAAAGAAAATTGAACTAGTAAAAGCTGTTCCACGGTAGGTTAGTAATTCTTTATAGTAGGAAAAATTTAACTGCAATAACCATCAAACTTAGGCTGCAGCCTATA